>WSZQ02044820.1:0-30927 GCA_019419845.2 Weissflogia rhopalogaster
TGTCTAAGTCTACGAGACATCCTATCTACACAAAGAAATCTCTTGTCTAAACTTTCCAGGAATAATTATCCAAAATTCTATTGTAAATTCTTAATTAACTTTATCGCATTCGCGACAGTAAGAATAAACTATCGCCATGTCGTAATATTAGATAAAATATAAAGGTCCAGTCAGAATTTCCTAAACATTTAATAGAAGTTTAAATGTTTTAAAATCCAGATTTAAAGTGAATTGACCGAAATTGGTATGAATAGTGTTAATACTATTCATAAATTGACACTGTAAATAATGAGTAGAAAAATTTGATATATAAAAAACAACCTCTGTAAAAAGGCGTAGCAAAAGCGCCAAAAACAGGGGAAGAGCGTACAAAGTGTGCTGCAATGAAACCGCACATTTGCGTCCAACATTCTCTGGATAGCGTGCCGATGCAAAAGTGGGGAGCCATTACGATAAATAAATAATAATATTAGTTTGCGTTTTGTTGCGTTGCGGCAGGGGGTGTACATTGTTGGGCACGCGGGCGAGGGCCGAAGCCGTTTGTTAAAACCATAGAGCCCATGCCGCCCCTCCCTGACTGCTGTTGCCTCCGTAGCGGAAACGTCGTGCGTCCTACACATCCGGCCAAAGTATTTACGAACTCGAGCGTTTGCATAAATCAGGAGTAAATTTGCCAGGCGTTCATTTTTTTCTTCCTACGGACGTAGAGTTAGTTCATTCTCGGTAAGCCGACGGAATCCGGCTGTAATGGTGTCGTTTTCGTGGCAAGTCGGGGGCGTTTTGGGAAGGCGGTTGGGCAAATGGAAGGAAAGGATTTTCTGTGGAGATCCAAAACTGATATCGCACCTCGCTGGCGACATGTTCGGCTGCGCGGAGGTATGTAACCTAAGCGGTGGCGGGAGCGACAGCAACGTTCAGGGCTCAGCGGCGTTTTCTGAGGGGAAAATTGCACGCAAAACTTATGGTAATTTTCGTACGCGTATGGACGCACAATGTTGGGGATTGTGCAGTTAATAAATCTCAATTAGATGCGGAAAAGGCCTGGCTGGCAATATAATAGACACACGGCGAGTGAAAATAGGGAAAACAGCGAAAACATCGCGCCAAAACGCCCGCCATGACACGGCTCCATATTCATATGCGCCGCCACCGCAGCCACCACCGACCGCCGCGCGTACATCAACAACTTCGCTCGGTAGCCGCCGTCGGGGCCGTTAGATTCCACCGACAATAGCACGACCCGCCGCTGCCCATCGCATAAAAATGAGCTGGGCGTTGCCGGGCGCTTATAATTCATTATCAATATTTTATATTAATGCCGGGAGCGTTTGCGTTGCGAAAACGTTCGGCGGGTTTGATCTATATGGATGGGTGGTACGCTCATCCGCGGGATGTACGCCGGCGGCGGTTGGTGGCGGCGATAGTGTGTATATGACCCGTACGTGTGCCATCAAGCTGCCACTGAGGTGGCGGTGAGGTTGGAGCGAAGTCATTTTTCGCATTTTCCAAAATCCGTACCGCCCCATCGGCATGTACACCCGGCCTTTCACAAATTTTCGGATATTCCAATGCTTTTTCATGCGATGACACTCGACGGCCCGGTATTCAAGTAGGCAGAACGGGCCGCTAGCGTCCGAATTTTGTAAATGTGGTAGTGGGGGTGCGTGCGGGACGGCGTGCATGGTTTATGGGAAACCGGAAGTTTGTTTTAAAGCTCAAGCGCTCAATGCGTCGACAACTCTTAGGCAGAGGCTATTGAGGTAATGGGAGAAACCCAGGCGCCTGCACTCCCTTCGCCTACCATCCCTTACCGTCTATTCTAGTTATACTTGCTTGGAGAAGTGAGTGAGGATTCTCCAGCTTTTGTTGTTGTTAATCTCTCCATGTGAATACAGGCTGTTGTAAAATTACTGAACATACTGTAGGTTTTAGAAGGTTTGGTTTCGTGGGATGATGGCGGAAGGGGGGGGGGGACTAACACACACGTGCCCATGCAGCGGCGGCAAAGTTGAAGGCCCGTGTAGGGTACTGGTGTGGAGCTTGGGCGGCGGCGCACGGCATGAAAATAGATAATACTGGAGAACGTTTTCATCCTTTATTGTACCGTCATTTTCCATATATCATCCAACGACGTGCATGTACGCCGCAGCGTGATCTGATATTATAATACGTACAGATTATTCCTCTGGAAATACTATGTTGGCACGACGTGCGCTCAGTAAATTAAAAAATAGCCTCATTGCCATCGTTTTTCTCGAATGAAATTTAAATATATTATGTAATCATATTTAAAGCGTGATTACATTAATAAATCTGAATATATCGTATTCAGATTTTCTAATGTAATAACGGTTCATGTATTATTATATAATCTAATTTGCAATATCGTAGTGGTACCGACTTTGTTATTTGTTGAGGAATAGGTTAATTATAAGAACATGGCGTTGCTTTAGTCCAATGTTGTCTGACCAAAGTAAGAATATATGTATGAATCAAGCATGCGTACGCTCTTAGACGACTCACAGTGGTTTGAAGTGACTGTAGTCTGTCAAAAACACGCTCGCGTTCGATTTACTGATTTTATGATACATTTAAAAACATATATTTTCTATATTAAATAGTATATTAAGCTATCAACATGAAACAAGCGGTAAAATGTTCCTCAACTCTTCTACTTCAATCTGATATTAATATTATCCCGATCTGTTCGTGATATGTCAGTCATTTATGGCGTTTTAAAAGACATAATTTTATGAAAACTTCGTTTTTAACTTCAATGTGGGTTTTCCACCCTTATCCGTTCTCGGGGGTAGTTGCCATATGCATATTAAATTGTTCCTTATTATTGCATAGGAAATTTCGATTTTTCCGGATTTACAATTGAAAACATGGTTTATATTTCACAAAGAAATCATAGGTCATGTTTATAACTTGCTAATATTATGTAAATTTGCATTTCTAAATTTTATGAATGTAAGTGACCGCATTTCTATTCGATACAATAAATAATTGTTTGAATTTATAAGAGTATTTCTGTCATCCCATAAATAAGCCAAACATCATCAAAACATACAGAGAATTGTAATAGTTCCAACTTCCGCTACTAGATAACACTAAGTAAATATAGAAAACAGTGAAGGGGGTTCTCAAACCAGCGCAAAATACCTAATCTCCTCAGGAAACGCTAGATCGATTTTAAAAAAGCCGTTCAGAAAAGTTCCAATAATTTCCTTGCAATTATTTCAAAGAAATATTCCAACAACCTTAAGCCATATTCAGACTTCAACATAGTGACGGTTCATTTTTTAATGGACTATCTAATTTGGAATATCGTGTTTCGAATAATATCTGAAGATACTGGCTTTGTTCTGCCCTGAGTGCTTTCGGTGGCTTTCGGACAAATTGAAGAGTGTGGCGTTCTTTTAGTCAAGCGTTGTCTGATTAATTTGGAATACCGTGATGCGAATCATATCTGAAGGTACATATTTTCTTCTGATATGTGTGCTGTAGGTGGCCTTCAGATGAATTAGGCCAATCTGCTAAAGTCTGCTAGCGTTGTCTGACCAAAGTGTTTGATATGATATTGATTTGAATCAAGCTTGGTGGTTATAGTCTAATCTTGTCTGACCAAAGTATTAGGAACGGGATGGTTAGATTTGAGCATGTACATCTATTTACTTTTAAATACATTAGTCAGACAAGGCTAGATTAACCCCACACCACGTTTTTATTCTGAACAACGACATATTCATGTCAATACTGTCGCAAAGAAATACGCTGAAACTTACCGTATAAAACAGGGCTTCTCAACCAATTTATATACAAGATCGAATATGATGAGTATAGTTCTCGCGATCGACTAAGGCGTCGGCACGAGCAGCTCTATCTAAAATTGGCGCCACTTCGGTTGATATTTTAGCCTACGATTTGTCACTACGCGCACACACACACACACTCACTGCACGTGGCAGATTCCACAGGAAATAAAACATAAGTTTGTTAACACCTAAAACAGAAGATCTACTTAAAATGGCGTCACGATCGATGGTTGGGCAGTCCTTGTATATAGTATATGATAGGTTTCACTGTATTTCACACGAAGGGAAAATGAATACGCCATTGTAAAAATGGATACTTGCGAATGCACAAGACGGAATAGAAACGCTGTCTGTCTTTGGACATATCTGATTTCTTTTAATCAAGTCGAATTTAACTTCACTCCCTTTACGTTTCCTTGTCCCAAAACAGTTGGTTCACACTTGAACTGCTATTAGTTATAAAAATGGAACCGTAGGAGAGGAGGGCCATTCATTTTCCTATAATTTCTAGATGGATGAATGTTTTTTGCCAGAAATAATTCATTCTCACTTGATCTACTAGCAGAGGGTGATAAACTGGCTGTTTCTTCTACTTGACATTCTACCTTCAGATATTGGATCTGATCTAAGACAAGTTAGGAAATTATGTCTGTTTTAATCTGGGGGAGATGGTTACCCAGTATTATTTGCATGAAACACTCTTGCATCCATTAAATTGCTATGGCAAAACGCCACGGATATAGTCATTCAGTGAAGTTCCTTTTAATGTCTCATGACTGATTGACTTAATTACTGATTCTTGGGCATCTGTAACATCAGTTCCTACTTGTAGTAGACTGCATAAAGTCTCTGAAGCAAGGAAACTTATTTGGTTTTCAGATATAAACATTATCAGGAACACGAACTCTGATAATCTGACTAAAAAGGAACAAGAGGGATCCCGAAACGAGTAGGCTTTCGGTTATGGAAATAATGAATCCCTAAATGTCACATACCAAAATATTCTTTGGTCCTGAACACATTCAAACGAGAACTATCTGAGAAAACTAACAGAACCCATTTCAGGACCAGTCTGAAGAAACCTTCCTCATATGCAGGATGATCACATATTTATGGCATCGAAGGTTTAATAAGAATATTAAGACATTATTATTCAGCAATTTAATGAATGTTATTTTACGCTGTTACGAAGATCTCGTTCTCCGCCTCATTAATTGAAACTTCCGTTATTACTAAAAAGAAAAAGCAGAAAATAGTTGACTCGGTTCTTGTACCAGATCTAATTAAATGTAATCCTCGTAAGAAACCATAGATCGTTTTCTATTATTTTGATCAAATTTGTTCAGGTAAGTTTCTATGATTTACCTACCTTGTAATCATTTCAAATAAGTATCCTGACAACCATAAGTAATATCTATTCGTTTTTTGGGCCGTAAACCAGGAAGTTTACATATGTAAAAATAAAGAATGATTTTTTTTGCATTAACGAAGTAGTTTCCTTGAATTTCTAAGCCTCCTTCAGGCAAAGATTGGCGTAGAATTGCACGTCGTATGCTCATTCACAGCCGTGGTTATGCGAATATTTTCATGGGTTTCTACGCTTGAATTTATGCGCTCGTGCGTGTAAAGTGCGTTTGTCATACTCAATTTTCCGCGCCGCCCTCGTGCCATAGACCACCTAAAATGCAAAACTACTCAGCGAAGACGGTAGACGTACAATTGTTCTTAGCCAGCTATCGTCGACGATATCTAATTCCAAATTTTCGCAACACATTCACTCATTCAGGCATTCATTCGGCATTCGTTCTTGTTATGTTGAACCACAAATTTGTCTACTAATTCATTCGTTCCGGAGCATCAGGCGGCGGTGTGCGCGAGCTGACGCATTGTGCTCGCCGACAATGCCATCCAGCATTCCACCGCCTCTATCGCCTTGTAGGAATCCGTCCACTTTCCACTTTCCCCTGCCGAGCGCCGACGGTTTCTTCGCGAAGTGAGCCTCTCGTGCCGAGAGATCCCTTGATGCTGATTGCGGATGAATTGTGCACTCGCGCCTCGAATGCGCTGTATATTTGCCGTCCTTGCCGAAAACTGCTAGCATCATCTAGCATCTATTCTATTCCAAGGAACCCAAAACTATGGGTCTCACGCACCACAGATTTGGCTAACAGGCATTTTTACTTCTTCTATTCATATTCCGTTCCTAGGAATAATATAGTAATGAACATCCCAGGAAACATTTCTGAAGGGTTAACTATATCATTCACAGATAAAATTGATCCGATTTTGTTTCGTTGATTCGCTAGGTTTGACGGTGCTGTCTGAAAGCGACGGCGACTATCTGAAGAATTTGATAAGACTCATTGTAAAACATTGAACCATTCGCAGCTAAATTTGTCCTTTGACATTCACATATAAAGATGATATTATTCTGTTTAATTAGTTGCTTTGGTTCGATGGCGCCTGCAGTGCCAGTAAACTTCCTCCTGAAGACATTCAAACAGGCGTTACATGAAGGAGTGCCTGCTGCCCTCTTTCACGGGTATTTCTGAAGAGCTCACAGTATCATTAAAAAGTTAAGTTTGTTTAGTAGGATGCCCAGATTGATCGACGCTAGCAGCACCAGATTCATTCAGAATATATTCAAACGGAAGCTATCTGAGGAAATTAACAGGACTCATTGTGGAACATTGCAGGCGCCCTGGGACTATTTCTGGACTGATCAAAGTATCATTCAAGGATTAAGTATATCTGATTTTGTTCAGCTGGTTGCCTATGTTTAACGGTGCTTGCAGCCCCAGTATCCTTTCACCTAATGACATTAAAACAGAAGCTATCTGACGTAGTTGACAAGGCTCATTGCATGGAAATCACATTTCTGAAGGAATCACATTTTCATCCTCTGAAAGTTGACCTAGTTTTGTTTTCTTGATTGTCTACGTTTAAATGCGCCGGCAGGGTCAAGATATTTTTTCCTGAAGACGTTCCAATAGAAGCTAGAAGTTTGGAGCATTTATACTTTTACTTGAAGACTTACAAACAGCACTCTCTGAGGAAGTTGGCAGGGTTCTCGGTAGGGCACCGTCGAAACATATCTGATGAGATCTCAGTATCATTCATAGAGCAAGCCTATCTGATTTTATTTAGATGGTTGCCTAGGTTTCACAGTGCCTGCAGGGCTGGTTTACTTTCTCCTGAAGATATTCAAACAAGGGATATCTAATAATGTTGACAGAACTTATTGTCGAACACTGCAGACATGCTGCAAATATTTCTGAAAAGATTACAGAATCATTCAGAGATAAAGTTGATCTCATCACCAGCAGCCCTAGTGTACTTTCGCTAAATTAAATTCAAACAAGAGCTATCTAAAGAAGTTTACAAGACTCACATATCTGAAGTGATCTGATACTAGTATTTTTCAATACTTCCTGCTGAATATAATCAAACAGGAGCTATCTGTAGAAGCGGACACGATTACTTGCAGAACACTCCAGGAATTCTGTAAACATTTTTTCAAAGGATTACGGTATCGTTTACAGATAAAGTTGTCCTGAATTTGTTCATTTGGTTGTCAATGTTTAATGATGTCTGGAATGTATAGTTTTTCCTGAAGATATTCACTCATGAGCTAGATAGCTCATGCTAAAGAGTGGGCAGGACACATTGATGAATACTGCAGGCGCAGAAAATATTTCTGAAAGGAGCATAGTATTCACATATAGTTGATGTAATTTTTCTCATTTGGTTGCCAAGATTTAAGGGTGCCTGTAACGCCAGTATACTTTCTCCTGAAGACATTCAAAGAGGTGCTATATGAGTAAGTTGACAGAACGCAATGTAAAACACTGCAGGCACCTTGGAAACTTTTCTCTGGTTGCCCAGATTGATAGGCGCCAGCAGCACCAGTATACTTTCTGCTGGATATATTCAAACAGAAACGATATGTGGAAGTGGACAAGACTCCTTGTAAAATTTATTTTACATTATATATTTTGTTTGTTTTGTTAGACGGCGCCTATGTTTGAACAGGAACAATATGAGGACTTTGACAGGACTCATTGTAAAGCAGTGCAGGCACCCTTGATCTTCCTTGCTTCATATTTCTCACCATCAACATTCTACCCCGTAATATCTTGACCGATTCCCTCACCGCTTTATTACACCCTGTAATGTACCGCTCCTCGACAATTTATTCTTCAATCACGTTCTAAACCACAAATCCAAACATGCATATCTTGGCCAAATTACCTCGAACCAAATTTCCTTGCCTCGGACACCACGTACGTTATCGCTTATCGTCTGCTCGTGCTCAACCACCTACCCTGCATGACACCACCACATGACTACTACCAAAAAACCTCGCTTCTGACTTCACGTTTTCTACTTATCTTTTTCTTACTTCTTACTTACTTTCTTACTTCTTTTTCTTATCTTCTTAGTTATAGTTATAGTTATTATATATTAGTTATAGTTATCGCTATCATTTCTTCTTTTATTAACTAATTTCCCACAACATTGTAATTTCTGTATAACTGTATGTAAGTTTCATGAAATAATTCGGTAATATCACCGACGCTGTTTAGCAGATTTCTCGTCCTTCAAGCCTAGGTAACTACTCCGCTGCCTTATAACCAGCGTCAAGAGTTTGCCGTCCATCACTTACACAACGTGGAACCAATGCCACATCGCCATATTCATCACAACTCACTTGTGCACATCGTTTGCTGGCAAACCGATCATCGTTGCACAAGCGCAGATAAAGTTTATCTTATTTTGTTGGTTGTCTAGGTTTGACCACCCCTTCAGCGCTAGTATTTTAAGTACTTTTATATTGGTAGCACTGATGTGATTGATTGATGATAACACGCTTATTGATTATGGAAGTGGGAGATGTCTCAGTATACAAATGTGGGATCCGTAGCCCTTTTGAGTTTTCCGTGATGTAAGACACTTATGCAAACTGTTCAGATTTTTACCTCATTGATCATTTCAGAATTGATATAAAATATTGGAATTATTCTTTGTCAATTGGAACTTGTCCTTGTAAATTCTGAAGGGATAAATACGTCTTCATATGAATAATTTGGTACATTTTAGTTCACTTGGGAGAATTGCGTCTGCTTCTGAATAAACCTAAGTCAAGCGCGATACAAAGAAGTTTGGAATTCCTGATCTAATTCGACGCTGGCGCCCCTACAAACCGCGCATCTGAGCGATTGTACGTTAAATCCTTTCACTGTGCCACCTATCTTTATGCTTACACCTATTTGCATCACTATTACTATTATCTGCGAATCTTGCATCCTGCCCTAATATCTTACCCCCGGCGCGAGGGTAGTTTATCTATTTCCCTCATTGCTCGTTCGTTTTGCCACACAATGTCCCGACAGTACCTTCCCACTCCCTCGCCCACCTACGTGTTCCCATTCACGCATTGTGCGCACATCTCGCTGGAGTCGGCGATTATTATTAGGATTTCACTAATAGACGATTATTCATTGTTGCGCGCGGGTGTGGTTGCCAACACCAGCGCCGCTCCCAACGACGCCCATCAACGCGCATCAAAAGCCCGGATTTTATTCCACCGCCCGCCGAATTCCACCGCTTGTATCGATAACAAGCCATTAAATATTTAGCCAAATGGGGCTCCGGCATTCATAATTCATCAGCTTTGCTGAAACATCACTTGAATATTTTAACGCATTAATTGATCACATATATATGGTACTTGAACACCAAACTAGCGCCGCGGAATTATTGCGCAAAACGCTTGAATTATAAACTTGCACTGCCTAATTTCTTATGAAGTGTAAATATTTTCGGGTTAAAATTATATACGCTTGCTTTTACGAGGCCAGAAAATGATCCTCATTTCAGAGAAATGTAGCAAAATCGTGTCCTCTTCATAAATTACTCATGCTACATTACCATTGGCTCGTTCTAACTGCTATAAAAAGTAACAACCCGGATGTAATTCCAAGAAAACGCAAACTTTCTTAAATATCAATTATAAAAATTATATGCTGGATTTTCGTATATTTAAACCAACAGCTTTGCAACATGCAACTTTAAAGTTGCATACTTAACGTCAAGGAATGAAGGGAAGATTGCACTAGGGGGAGGAAGATTGCAACCATAATGATAACTTTCCGGTTTATCCATTTTTTTTTCAGTTGAAGATAGCGAAAAAAAAACTAGAAAGGTCCGCTCTCTTAATGCAGCGAATATTTACTAAACCATTTCGGTTTTTTTATCATCTACGCTTCCCCCATGCCGTATTTCTGCGGTCTTCCCTTGTACGCTTTAAGTTTGAGGGCTAAGCTAAACAATTTCCTGGGCAAATACGCGTGGATACTTGATGCTTCCAGTAGAGTGTTGAAAATTGAGAAAAATCCAACAGAAGAATCTAATATCAACGCGCCGCGTAAAATACGAGGCTAAGCGCACGAAAAAAAAAACTAACACGTGTTCTGACGGCGTGTAGCAGCCGACGAGGGTAGCTTAACAAAGCGGACGGCATCCAGCGCTCATCTCGGTGGCGGCCGCCTCCATCAGCATCGTCGCACGTGAAGCGCGCACGCAAAACGCAAGGGATGTTATTAAGATTTCGCCCCCATGGTTTGCCACCGTCACTGTCGTCGTCGGTGGCGGCGGCCGTAGCGACGGTGGTTGTCGCCGGTGTATCTCTGCGGCTGGCAATTTTTCGCGCCCTTCCTGTTTCGCCCTCAACTTCATATTTGCGTTATTATGCCCTCATTCCCTCACTTGTGCACTTTTCATCCAGCCGCGAAGTGTTTGGCGGCGTCATCCGGGCGCACCGCAGCAACCCCTCACCTAAACCGGTGTCCTCGATGCGGGCGCCGGTGGTCCGTGCGAGGGATGAAAGCCGCACACGGTTCGGCAGCGGGTCGAATGTAAACACAAATACGCATAAACGCCACCGACGACTTCCAGGGCTAAGGAAACACGGGAGTGCGGCCGAGGGTGGAGGCTGAAAGCTGGTGAGTATAGGGAAGAAAGCAATGTTGGGCCTGGAGATGGCAGGTGAAGGGAAGGAAGCTCGTGTTTGGGGTGTTCGGGGTGAAATGGTGGCGGGCTCGGATTGTATAGCGTGGCAACGAAATAAGCAGCGCTCGGCTGCGTAACGTCTCGTTGGGGGTGTGGGCGCCAGCTCATATGCATTTACCCGGTGTATTAAGTTTGGCTCCCGCCGTTACCACCGCCTACGCCTCAGCCATCACCTCAGCCACCGCCGCAGTCGTCTCACACGCGCGATATTAAAAACTCTTAGCCGACGCTATCGCGTTCGTTAGGCGCTGATGGAAGGTTACTACAGTTACACCCACCTCCGAAATATTATCATCTTCATGGCTACGTGCTTTCCATAATAATATAGTTGGAGTGGTAAATACCGATGGTACCGGGGCGCAAATATCGCCAGACGGCTTTTTCGCTACCGTCGCGCCTTTTTCTTATTGCCGAAACCGTCGTGTAAAATTCCTACTGGGAGGGTAGGGTGGGTATCGCCGACGGCGGCTATTGGGTGGACGCTTAAAGTGGATGTAACTAGAGTGCATGTACTTGATGTAACTAGAACTTTTGCAATTTTAAGTTTATTTGCCGCTAAAGAAATTGAGAATGTGGAATGGAATAGGTGCTGTACATGCTTCTAACAGGTTTTATGACTTTTATGTGTATTAAAAAATGTCTGCCGGTTGTAAAGTCACCGCATTAGGAGCAGTCTCAGTTAACTTAAGATTCAGCCTCAGATATTACGATGATATGTTTTTCTTAAAGTCATCAAACCGTTCAGACAATATTATGCAAGCTAGGCTACTGTGTGCCCCGCTTCTATAACTACGCGGGTCCCAGAAACACATCTCTGTGGTTACCACAACCTCAACTCGCTCCTGCAATCGGGCCAGGCCAGGATCCGTCATTATGGAAGTATTCTTCAAACTGTGCAAAATAGAATTTTCAGTACGCTCAGGATTACCTCGTTCAGGGAAACCAATTTAGAAGACCGACACAGGGAACCGGAAGGAGAAGTTTTCTGATCAGCTGGGCGCTGGGACTTTAGAAACCTCCGTAAAGTAAAGGTTAGTATTGATAAGAGTAATCTATTTATGGATGAGAAAAGTGTACACAAAGTATTTGTTGTGTGAAATAGAATATGATAGGTGGGAGCACCTGGCGTGGGAATTCATGGAAATGATTGAGGTATAGGCAGATGATATGATAATGTGACTGGGGGTGGCTGTGGGGAAGAAGGGATTGGGTGGCTAGGCAGACCGGCAGAATGAGTAATGTTATAGTTATAGGAGCTAAAGTGGAAACTCCAAAATATAGGTTGCTACTACTACTATTTCCGGGTCTATTGGAAATGAATTCAATATTTTCGTCAGTCGGAGTGGTTATCCTTAAAGCTGATAATCTAAAAGTCCTGTAGTCAAATGCAAGAGTGATGATCCTCTTTACATTCCTTCTATGGACCCATGTCTGTTATGTCTGTTAACATATACACGGCGTCCTTCAGACTACTTGTAAGAGCGTGGCGTGTCGTCGTTCCTCTTCGTTGAGTTCGATTTTTCAAGCTAGCATTTAGACGCGCATTATCTTCAATTCGGTGATAGCACCGATCCGAGAGCTTTACCTTTGTTTTCAATCTTCTTCGCCACTTCGAGAGATGTTCATATCGTTTTTCGTTTATTTTTCATTTCCTTTTCAGTAGCCTCATTCCTGTTTGTGATATTTTAATCTTCCTCCGACGTTGACTTCCATGATTCTATCCAGCTCTTTGGTGGTTTCGGTCTTTTGGTGGCGGGGCGGTTGTTTCTTGCCCATTTTGCAAGGATGTTCTTGCCATCCTGTAGACGTGATCGTTCCATTGTCTTCTTCTGTGCCTGTCCCACTTGTCTACGTCCAGTTCAGCCCTTATGATGTTGCTCCGTATTCGGTCCCTTAGGGTCACCCTTTTTATTTATCTAAGAATTTTCATTTCAGCCGTGATCTCAGTGATTTTTTGCGATTCGTTGACAATGTGAGGATCGGGTGACAGCAGGTTTAGTAGAAGCGTTTTTTCATCTTTCCTAATCCAACTATTTAAGATTAGTTAGACTAAGCTCGAAGCTTCAAGTCTCAAGTCAGCAGTGTGAAAGACCTCTATACAAGATCAAAGATATTAGAAATATTCTGAATGAATTTGCAAGTATTGAATATTTGGTAAAGACATTCATGGAGAGATAGAGTTAGAAGATTCTTCAGGATTTCGTCGAATTGAAATTTCAAATCTGATAATCCCAAATTAAGATTATTAGTTCTATACTTTGAAGCTCACGCCATGTTAGTTCTGGAGTTTAGAAAGAGTGAGAGCTAAGTGTGGTTGCAATTTATTTAGGAAATTAGGAAGAGATTAAGTCGAGGTTAAGTTGTTGGAAACTTCAACTGAAATTCTGATTAGGTTATGATTAGGTTTCGAAGTATCGAAGTTAAACTATGCCAAACCGGCACAACAGTTCCAATTTTCGATTAACGGGCATACCCATTAAAAGTTATCAACAAATTCAGTAGGTCAAACTCACATTTAGCTGTTGATTGTGTAATGCCCTCTCAAACAATGGCACATTGTGTTTGAGTTGGAAATGGAGCAATCTGACAAACTTTCCACAAACGTGTCCGCTACGTAGTGCGATGCTAATTTCGTTAATCCATCACCGAGTAGTTGCGAAGATAATCTAAAATTCATAAAGTATGAGCAATTGATTTTGAATGTATCTCGTGTTGATCGTATATTGGCAGAGATCTTAGGCATCTAAAACCCAATATACATTTGACAAATACCCTCGGCATATAAAGCTGTCGCGGACTCTTCAGAAGGAAGACACACAATGTATATTCATCCGTATTTATCATCAATACGCGCCCGTATGCGTTCGATGCGCTCTAGCCGTATCCGGATGCAAATACACCAGGAAGGCGGCGCGAAAGAACGGGATGGCATACGCAGATTATCCGGATTACACCTATGCGCAGTGTTTCCGGGCGCGTTTAGCCAAAGTTGCAGCGAGCCTACGCTGTGAGTGGAGGCGGCGATGTGGTGCGGTGGTGGCGTGCAGGTTTCATGCCATGTGTGGGTGTGCATGTATCGTGGTGAGTACACTGAGACGGTGGCGTCGGCCTTTTGGCACTCCCCCTTCGTCGCTCCGCACAATCGTAACGGTTTCGAGCGCCACCGCCACCGCCACCGCCACGGCCCCGGCTCGGTGAACCGAAAGAGCTTTAGAGCTTCATTTCGTCTCGTTGCGAATGCGGCTGGTAGCATTGCGCTGGATTCGTACTCGAACACTGTCGTTGGAAGCGGAAACATCGCACGTTTGTGTTTTTGTCGCCATCGTCGTGCTCACTTGCCAAACCAGCACCCAACCTTACTCGACACCCCCTCGGATTAACAGCGCCATCTGCGCCAGCGTGCCAACCAAAGTTTTCAATTATTTTTTGCCCCCGCGATGCGCAATCCGCCACCGCAAGGTGTATTGTTTCGGCGTAAAATCCATCCACCCAGCATGCAAGGGAATAAAGCTCGCCGCGCCAGGAAAAAAAAAAACAAAAAAGCGTGCGCGAGCGCATTTTACGTATGTAATCTACTCAAATCTAGTCCCCAAACGTAAACACGAACAACGCGCCGCGCCGTTCGGGCTTGCTTCCAATTCAAAGATGCGCATATATTAATATTAAATCCCAACAAAGAATAACATTAAATTCTAATTTCATTGCAAATTACTTTATCGTGAATAGCAGCGTCGCGCTGTATAACGCATTTTGTTTTATTTGGAGGTAGTATTAAAATTTATTGCTAAACAGGTTCCTTATTCTTAATGCAAATTATGCGAAAACTCGAATTACATTATGATAATTGCAAGAAAATATGACAGGAAACTCTATAATATAACAATTTAAATATATACGCACCGAAATATTAGGTTCAGTTAATACTATCTAGTCTATTTATTTCCGTTTTAGACATGATTCCGTATACTGAAGGTTCAGCATAAGGCAGGTTTTTCTGTAGTACTACAATGACTATATCGTGTGAGTTTCTTAATGTGTAAATTGTAGATAATCAAAAAGTAACCATTCAATGGGGGAAAAGTGATTGTGGTATACTCAGTCCATCAACTCCACTCCAAGGGGATGGGGTGGGGGTAACTTTGAAATTTTAAATGGGCACTCTTAATTTTTAAAGCATATTCGAATTGTACGACTAAAAGTAAGAGAGATTTGTAAACGATAAAAATCAATTTTATTTTTATTTATTTATTTTTTATTGCCTCTTCAAATATGGGATTATAAATTAATAATGTCACAAGGTTTAATACTAAACAAAACGAGCATGGTGTGTGGCCTCTTCAAATTCTGTCGGAAATGTTGGTATATCCGTTTGTTATAGGTGAACATGAAGATATAACCATTGTTTTTTATGTTTGAGTTTACCGAGCATCGACTACTATGGTCATTAGCTCTATTCAATTATTTTTCAATGTATTTAGTCATACCAGAGGCTAATACTAGTAGTTAATCTGTTATTTTGGCATTTAATATTATCTTTACACCAACCATTCTCCAGTAGACTTTTACATTACATCAAAAAAAAATTAAACTCAACAATAATTACTATTAATATTTACAACCAAAATAAATAAAAATAAAAATACAACTGCTGTATTCCACCCCACTCTATTGAGTGATACCTCTCCTCCGCTTCCCTTTCTCCTGCATAATTTGCCTCACTATTGTCACACTCTCCCCTCCCTCTCTCGAACCATTCAACACCCCCTCCCATACAGCCAGATGATCCCAAGAATCAACACCGCTCCTACACCACACACACACCTGATGTACTCATACTTTTCTCTTCTGCGGTCAAGTTCTTATCATCAATATAGGCGCGTCTCCGTGCTATTGTTTGGATTAGGCCGTACCCTGGGTTATACATGGTCAGTAGCCATAGACCAGACTACTGCGCCACTTGGCTGGACGCCATTGTTTTGTAAAAAATAGGGGATATGCAAGATGGATAGAAATAGCACCAATTTTAAAAATTTATTTTTAGGTTGAAGTGTCACACATGGTGCAGAAGTATTAGGCACATAATTTTACCAAATTTCAAAATGCTCAGGCTCCCAAAAGTTCCCAAATGGGTAAAAAAAACAACCACTAAAAAGGAACATGGTGAACAAATATTATGAATCTTGCTATATCAATCAGAAAAAATCTTATAATGATGACTGGGGCTGATTTATTCAAGTTAGTTGAATGATAAAAGAGAGTATATTTAATGGTAGACCAAAGTACATAATCATTGCTTTATATCGACCCAAAAAACTGGTTTTATTACAAATTTGCAAAGGTATATTTTCAGGTGTAAAATTAAAATACAGAGATAATACATATTAATGCAGGCTAATTTACAAATTTACTTAAACAATGATAAGAAAATTGATAAAACAGGTTTATTAAGTATATGCAAATAAATGTACCTGTACGTGACAAAAAACAAGTTCACACAGGTGGCGGCATATTGTTTAAACTATGTTTTAAATAAGGTTAATTTAAATTTGGCCAACCGTAAACAGTGAACTTCAGCGTTGATAAGCCTTTCGGTTGATGCACGAGAGGATCACTTAAAAAGTTGTAATGATGACTGCAAAAAAAGTCCAGCAAGTAGGGCCGCACAAACGAGTTGTGTTGCGGTGCACAAAGTTGAATTAGTTCAGAACAGCATCTCTACTCTCCACTCGCCGATGCGGTGGCGGCGGCGACGGTCGCCCAACTTGCCGCCACCGGTCGAGTTACACTTGTTAGCAGTATTTATTTGCGCGATGTGCAACTTCGGCGCGACGTTCGTGGCGCACACTTTAACAAATCAGCGCAGTACTCGGACGGAATTATGCGCCGGCCGTAGTAATTTATCATAATCGCGTTAATCCTTTGTGGCGCAGGACGCATCGAGCTAATCAGCAAGATGCTAGCGTGCAAGAGCATTAAATAAATGAGTCGCGCGAGTGTCAAAGCTTCTGGGGCTGCCGCGCACGTGTTTCGACAGTGGCTGCGCTCTCGTTGGCTAATTACGATTAGCTGTTTGTCGTGATGAAGCCGGGCCACTCGTGAAATTGCGACCTGCTGAGCCGAACGGTTGGCATTTGTGATTTGCAGGACGATTCGGCTTGTCGCAATCCAGAAAAAAACGCGGCGAGGGGTAAAAATTCCGAACGCCCGCCGCCCGCAACGAATGATTGATTGTCGATTGGCAATTTGCTGATGCCGCCGGCTTAGCGGCGGCGGTGCGTTGATGTTGGGGCCTCGTCGAAAAACTGTGGGTGAAAGAAAGCCGCCAGCAAAAAAGAGCTAATAAGAAACTGGCTCGACTTTCGACAAGGCGAAAAAACTAAACTATTACGCCGTGCCGCGTGTAGGCTCGAAAGTTAATAACATATGA
Organism: Weissflogia rhopalogaster; assembly: GCA_019419845.2. Taxonomy (NCBI): domain Eukaryota; kingdom Metazoa; phylum Arthropoda; class Insecta; order Coleoptera; family Staphylinidae; genus Weissflogia; species Weissflogia rhopalogaster. The sequence goes on from WSZQ02044820.1 coordinate 17,317, forward strand.
TGAGCGAGCAGCGGAATGAACCTCTTCATGAAGACGAAATTATCTTAAAACGATCTGGCAAGCCCGTTCGTCGCAAAGTTCATTAAGAAATAACCCGTTATGTGGTCGATGCTTTTTACGAGAAAACTCTTTCAAGTTTTTGTTGCCATCTCGAATTTTCTGCGAAGAAATCTTTCCAATTTTCACACATCTTTATCTACTGGATTTTATAGAAATATTTGTGAACGAAGAAACGAATATTCATTCTTCAGAAATATACAAAAAAGTATTTATTTAGATATTTACACTTATTTTATAATTTTATTTAATAGTTAATTAGGTACCAAATCTCGAGGTTAGCATATTTATCAATTATCAGAGAATATCAAAGCTAAATAAACCTTGGAAGACACAATCGAGTTAGAGGCGAAAAATATCGGTATCTGCTAACCCTGGGGTGTGTAGTTTGACACACGGTGCCGAGTCGCACCGCACCCTCAAAAAATGACAGCAAACTGGATGCGCTCAGTATGTACAAGCGTGCGTGAGTGACTAGCGAGACTACGCGACATCTAACTGACGCGTATCCATGAGTTTGCTGTCATTTTCTGACGGCGCGCTGTGACTCGACACAGTATGTCAAACCGAGTACCAGGGTTAGCAGAGGGCACGATTTTTTATTATATTCATATATATTCATATTATAATATATTCATAATTACCTCTTCATACTTAACTCAACCTTCAGTGTTTCCCAGACTTCTGCTATTTTATCAACACACGCACTCCCTATCCTCCTATGTCTCAATCCATTCTCACAATAATCGCCATCATATCCCCTTTCAGGTAATAATATTCTCACGCAATCTTCTTTCATTCTCAACTGTCGCATGCCTCTTTCATTTATTTTTATATATTCCTTGATTGCATGCTTCCATGCATCCATAACAGCCATGCATAATCCACACCTCTTATATTCTCCTTTCATCCATTCTATCTTACTCCTCTGGTCTCCAGATCTTCTACATTTAATCTGAACGCTTTTATAGCCGGGGTAATATGAATTGTTATTAGTCTAAGCTGGTTTTCCATATCCATCCCTGACACCTTAACCATATGTTCATCTACCACCCGTCCTCCACCAGTTCATGGGATACACTTGCAACCTCGTGCATCTTTCTCCTATTTTCTTCCCGTTGACCTTTCCTGCTGCTAGCACACTATACCCTCACACGCTCCACTTATCTTTTCTTATTAATTGGTACCAGTCGGGTACCTGTACTGTACTAGTCGTTTTACTGTTTCCGATTGTACACTCATTCCTGATAGTACGCCTGATTCCGCACAGTACACCCTGGAATGGAACTTCCTAACCGCATCAATTTACTGAAGAACTAGATTTTTTACCTTTCTAACGTGTTCCATTTCGAGATACCTCATACTTCCACACCATATATTAAAGTAGGTTTGACAAATACACCCCTAAGTTTCATTGCTACTTCCCAGTGGTTACCTCATACATACCCCTGTACTTTTAATCACACTCTGAGCTTATACACATCCAATATACTGTTTCCATAACCCCGAAGACTTAATGTGGAACTCCAAATACTACAACACATTCAGCTTTTCCAACTTCTCTCCCATGCATACCAACTCATCCATACCTTCAGGTTTTTTGCATCCCATCTATATCGTTTTACTCATTTCTAAATAACTTCTAAGTAACTAAATAAGTAACTAACTAATAAGTAACTAAATGAATAGTATTGTAGGAGTTTGTAGCAAATTTTATCCGAAATTGTTGCACGATTTATGATCCGAATTAAAATTAAGAGAATTTCTCAATGTCTACACCCCTTCATCGGATACACCTGAAGGTGTGAATGAGAATTTTGTGAGTTATGATTTAGAACTTATTTAAATAGTTCTTTTTTTTTGAATTACATATTTTATTTTCACCATTTGGTACCTTCGGACTTCGGTTCTCTTAATTGTAATAAAGTCCAGTAAAAGTTAAAGGTTCGAGAAATTGGATTTTACCTGTTCGTATTAGAATTTATTTTACCTATATATTTATATTATCAAATAAAGCGTATCTGATTCCCGTTTTTGCTCCTCGAAGTAGCTACAATTAATGATAACAAAAAACAAGCCAAACCAACAAATGTAACATCAAACCAATGAATAATGCAGGGCGGTGCAGATGGATGAACGCAGATCTATTCAAGCCGGAAAACGCCAAACGATGTCACGATTGTATCGATACTATTCTAAGCGCTTCCCGAGCGAGTCGGCGACGTACCCGCATACGGAGCGTAAAAACTCCAGCAACAAGAAGGGCGCGCCAGTACCACCCCTCTAATAAAAAACCAAGAAAGCAAAAACATGTCCGTGCGCTTACATAAATATGAGTACCACCTATGCAATACATTATCGTTACATAAATAAATAATGTCGACACGTAAATAATGAATATAAACGACTAATTTGGGAGCGGCATACTTCTTTTCGCCGTGTTCTCGGTTTTTTTCGGCTATCCAACAACGACTACAAAGACTGGTGGCGGCCAGACAGATTTCGTGTCGCTATTGTAATAAATAATCGTCGCAGACGTACGCAGCGCTCCGGATAATAAGGACGACTGCGCGCCAGGGACAAAGTAATTCACGGATCAGAAGAACACGCGAAGGCGGCGGCGGTGACGGTGGTGGTGGCGGTGGCGGTGGTAACGTTGCGCACACGAGCAGGATGTATCTGCTTACAGGCGCCACGCTTTTTCGAATGCGAAAAAATAGACAACGCGTGGAGCATCAAAGCGCGACGCACAACCAAAGATACAACAATCAATCATATCCTCCCTTATCCTGCTTCTGCTCAGAAACCTTACTCCTCCCGCCTCCACCGGCTTCCACATACGCATGTAACATTTGATTTCGATCGTTTTTCTGCTTGTTGTTGCTTGTTATGGCATTGTCTCAATGCGAAATGTTCGCCACCAAGTTTGGTATTTCTTTAGGGGGGATTTTATTTCGGGGGCTTTAGTGCGCATTACATTGTTACTGGCTACGTCTTTACGCAGCGCTTTCGTATGGTTGTTACACACGCGTATCCGCGTCGATTCGAGGATTGCGGAAAACGAAGAAATCGCACATTCAGCCCGAGCGTGTGCGACGTGTTCGAATTCGCTCGCCGGCTGATGACGCTTCCCCAAGAACGAATCCAGAATGTCAGTCATTTTGGTAATATTTGCGTACCACAGTCGCCACATTTGTTGTCGAATTCTTCCGCAAGTTGCGACAGAACAGTGAACACACACAAAACGCAATTGACTCTCGAAATCGCAATATTAATCAAAACTTCTCTCATTAGGATTCACACAAAGCCAATATTTGTCCTTCATCGTTAAGAATTACATGTTTTACTGGTGTATAACTTGAAATTGTTTTTCAAATATCTTCCATCGCAATAAATGTCAGTAAAATCGTTGTAAAATATTATTAAAAGGCCTGAAATTCTTCCATATAAAAACAATATCGAGAAATATATCAAGCTTTATATTACGAGAATGTCTCTATTTTCTTTATATGTGGGATAAAATTAAAGGATATAAAGCTATTGGCTACCTGAGGAAATATAAAATAATTGCAGAAGATGCTAGGCAAATAACCTGTAAGAGAAAATAGAAAAACAACAAACATATTTGATGCAAACATATTTAACATAAAAACTCAAAGGTATCATTGAAATTACAGAAATACTTAATATATTAAATATATTATATTATCAGGTAAAATATCAAAAGAATCGGCGGAAAGACCTTAAAGGTCGATAGCCAATAAAATATATTCATTATTATTATCAAAAGGAACTTTATATAGATAACCTTCACTGTCATATTTCTTCCACCAATTGCAACACATACATTCATTATAATAAGTAATAAGTAAAACACTTAACATACTAAATACTTTTAAACAAAACTTAATTAAATAAAAGCCATTTCAACAAAAAGTAATTAAACCAGCTCCATTTCTTCTGAACTTTCACTCCTTGACCTTACTCCCTACTCATTCTGCCTGGCGTTTTTCCTCCTTTCCTTCTAAATGCAAAAGACAGGCAGAACTAGGTACCTTAAATTATTACCTTCCCGGTAATTGATAGAGAGTAAGACTTCAGTCAGTGCCGATTTTTTCTGCTTTGTTAACATTTTCAAAATTGCTACCCCTTCCATTCTTAGCCACTCCTTCACCTCTTCTTTGCCCTTTTTGTCTCTCACGCGGCCTCTCCTATTTCATTCCTATACAATTGCTCCTCACTTTCTCCCAGGAATCTGTCACCCTTCCACACAGGACACAACTGACATATTCTTCTTGCATCCACACCTTCCAACCCCTCTCTTCCGATCCACACCGTGGTATCAGCCTTTTATCATTCACTTTAAGTTCTCTGGCGCCAATATATTTGGGTCTCATACCGATTGTTTGCACTGCTTGATATAGTGTGCTCCTTTCAATCTCATTATGTACTTCTTGCTCCTCCACCTCCCCACCCTCCCAAAAGGAACTATTATATCTCGGAAAACAGATCTGAGTTCAATATTTATGTTTCGTTGTTTGTACTCATAACTTATTATTGGGGATAAACTGTTTTTTGCGTAACAGAAACGGAAATAAAAGCGCCCGCCTGCCTTCTTTTTTTACGGCGATCAAGGGGTGCCTATTTGCAGCTGAAGTGAGTGTGGGTTGAGGGCGCTATGAGTCTGTGGGGTTGTTAGTACGGCAATATAAGTGCGATCGTGGAGATCCTGGTGTTGCGGCTGGTAGAGGCGATCTGATGGAGCTGGTCATCGGGATAAATCGTAGATGTGGCGGTGACCAGTTGAAGATGCCGGAGTTGGCATTATTGATGTCTCAAGGTGGCTTGCTGTCGAGTTCGTGCCTTCATGTCATGGACCGTGGTACCTTGGCGATGGATATTGTCGACGAGTGCGAAATGAAGAGCTGCTGGACCATGGACTATTCAAGATGATAATGTTGACTTGGTCAAAGTGTTGGTGGATTAATGAAGATGTACCGGGTGACTGCAGGGATCGAAGATGATGGTGTATTGGTAGTTGATTCGGGATCACTGAGGGATATCGTGTGTAGGTGAATGACCTGTAGCAGAAGTTTTCGGGAAGATCACATGCTGCACTAGGATTTTTTCTCGTCTGCATTCCAGGGAGTCACATGTTTTGGTTTACCCCCTTGTCGTGCATTGATGAAGCTAAAAGTGTGGCAAGCAACCATCACATGTCCATCCATACCCACTAAACGCCTTCCTTCAGTCCAGAGACCCAACCCAACAGGCTCAACAGGAAGCAAATTCCTAGGTCAGCCTCCTAGGGGATGGCTTATTCGGTATTACTTCTGCTGTTTTCCCGATCCTATTGGGGTAAGTTCTGAAGCAGTCATGTCCAGTTAAAAACTGGGTGAGGTTGTTGGTCACCTCGCCGAACTTTCGTGAGCTCCAAGATTTCAGGCGTGGGATGTAAGACCACCTCCCCTTTTTCGCCTTCTCCCATCGTAACTGGCAATCCTTTGGAGTTCTGTTTTTTCGCTGTCTCTTTGTATCCACGATCAAGCAAGTCTATTAGTGGCCTGCTGCCTCGACAGAGAGAGTGCGGTACGCAGATATTATTCTGAGGGCGCCTCTGCAGTAAATATTTAGGAATGTTCAATCGGTTATCGTTAAATATTCTTGGCTTTCTGTAGGGCAATTCACCAGACGGGCTAAACATAAAGAAGCACGGACTGAACATATCATTGGAGAAGCTTTCTTCTGCAAACCCTAATGCCAGGCATTAGTCGTGTTAACTTATTTGATAATAATTGTCACAAAAAATAATAGTATTATTGTATAACGAGCAATGCATACATGGTTTCGTGTAGGCGTATCAGACAGTCACGAATTGGCATGCGCATGCGCTACGACGTCGCTAGTAGCGGCGAGGCTCTGCTATGAAACCACCATGAACCCATTATAAAGCTTCTTTGCCTAGAACTACATCATCTACCAGTACAACGTTAATATAATGTGTTCATTATACAAGAGGAGTAGAAACAATATATTCAAAATGCGTGCTTGACTTTGATATTAAACATTAAACTGGTGAATGCGAGACGCATACGGGCGGCATATATCTAACATTCCGATTGCCACTTTTCTTCTTTTAAAAAATGTGTATTGATCCAACTTGAGCTATAGTTTTTTCATATTTTTGTTAACTTAACACTTTGAGTATTTTTTTTACACTTCTGCGTCGTATGACGTCATCAACCCACCAGTTCGGATAAGGGTGAAAAAACCCATTGAGTTGAAACGCAGTTTTCAAAAAATAGTGACTGTTAAAACATCTTAATTGAAAGACGTATGAAGGAAAATTTGGGATAATTTTCATATCATATTGAACTAGAAGAATTAATCATTTGTTTCATGCTGATAGCTAAATATTTAATACATAATAAATATATTTTAAATTGCACCTCAAAATGAGTAAATCAATCGCGAGGTCGACGCGAATGTGCTCAAATGAGTTTGACATATTGCAAATCTCGAGGTGGAATATTTAATGAAGTATATTGAAAGTCAAAGAATCATTATTTACCACTACTAGATCTTCCTATATCACGACTTACCTGTACATAATCAAATGCATAAATCTGTACTATGTACTGCCTTCGCCGAGTCTTAGAAAAATACATATTGGTGTTGAAATTGGACTTTTCGCTCTGGACATCTCGACTACACGTTGACGTACTGATAAATATTATCTTGTTTATATTAACATACAGTGGAATATATTTATATATTTTTATTAATAAGTTTATTTCTTTGAAAGTATTTTAAGGAAGTTGCATTGAATTTCTGATTCTGGTGAAAACAAGTAAAACGCACCGATCCCTCGGTAAATACGTCAACTCAATATGTCAACATAAATTAAATGATTAAAAAAGTATTGTATCTATGTAGTCCAGCCAAGTGGAGCAGTGGTCTGGTCTATGGCTACTGACCCCGAGGTCCCGGGTTCGATTGTCGGTGGGATGCACAGTAAAGTGAATTCTTCTTCTTATCAATAGTGTTAGCTACTAATATGACTAATTACATTGAAAAAGAATTGAATAGAGCCAATGACCACAGTAGTCGATGCTCGGTAAACTCAAAGAAAATACCTATATAACATCTAAAAAGCATTATTAAAAGCTCAGAAAATTACGATATTAAATACTTTTTTTTGTATTAAATTAGTTGATAATATACCAAAAGAAATAAAAGTATTCCGTGAAATAAATCGTTTTGTGGTAACTGTTTCGTCTTTCTTTTCAAGCGGAAAGAAAGTAAACGATATAAAAATGTTGGCGACTCGAGAAAATGAGAAAAAAGTACGAAGCGCGCCAAAAAACTGGATGCGAATGGGAAAAACGACGAAATTATTGATGAATAGAAAACGGAAAATAGTTTATCGCTTATTTCCTGCCAAAAACCTACCCAGAATGCGAGTATAACGAACACAAATAGCTGAAATACATGGACACAAAGAAGAAACGTTATTTCATCCCCAAATTTTATACCAAATTTGTCCTTGTGCAATGAGCGTTCTTTCAGGCATACACGTTGTCCTGAGGAACGAAATCAACAATATTCCAATATGCCATACTATATTGTATATATGGTATATCTGCTTTTAATATGGGTTTCGGAAATAGTGTTCCAATTCCTCGAAATGTCTAAATTATGACATATCAATAACACATGAAAATTAAGCTCAAAGGACTGGAGCTTACGCAAAATTCAAGAAAGCACTTTTTGTGTGAATTTTTTACGTGTGCCCTACTTCGGGAGACACGCTGGAAACTAAAGAAACCTCTTCGTAGTTCGACATACAACATGTTCACAAGCGAATTGATAAAGAATAAAGGGACTCATCCACATCGCAGATGATCCTGGATAGAGTTGGAAGGCAGAAGGTTGGTATCGCATTGCCCGTTGCTATCAATTACGATAACTAAAGATCTCGGCGCGCCTTTATCTTACGTTTCGTTTAGCGTAGTTTATCTGCAGCGTCGCGTGCGCCGTCGAAGAAGGCGGACGGCGGCCGAAGATAGTTTACGATGTTGCCGCCGCGCTTGAGGAAAAACCCCACGCATTGGCGAGGCTGCCTCAGGAGAAGAAAAAAAGAACAACAGCCGCCCGCATGCGACAACAAAAGATAAGTTACGATGGCACATAGGCTCGCAGCCAAAAGTCCCCCCCCCCATAGCATTGCTAGAGCTCCGAGGGCAGCGGCGGCGGCGACGGCGGATGCACGCGCGTACATTTATCGTGCATCGGCCGCTGTGTCGCCTTATCAGCGGCGACAATTTATTATCTTGGCGCGCGGGCTCGGCTAGGTTGGGGGCCCGGTGTGTGTGTGGGGGTGGGGGGGTAGCGGCGTTTAGGTTGACGGCGGTTTGGGGTATTCCTGATTAAGTCGCCTGACACACAGTCGCGACGTGCTGCCATAAAATCGCTCACACGGCAGTTTAAAATATGTATGCGCGTTTACATGCCACTGGCGGCGGCGGCGGTGGCGCAGCCCGAGGGAAAAATCGCACGACGGCATCGATAATAAATGGTTGTCGCGTATTTGTCGTGCTTAACAATGCGTTGTTAGCGGCGGGCGAGGAAAATAAGAACGAACTAACAACGCGTTTATAATTCAAACGACAAACATCGCTAAAGATTGCGTTGCAATCTCGGGAGCGCACCGCCGACACCCGCGTCGCTTTCCGGCGCTCTGCCGCCCGTCGCCGCCTTTGCGCGTAACAATGTTTTCCCGTCTGTCACATAGCGGCGACAACGGTGGTGGCGGTGGCGGCAGTTGCGTTTCATTCCGCTTGGCGCTCTGCTTTTTTCGCCCAGTGCGACGCAAACGTCTTTTGAAAACTCTTGAAAAGTCTTCAAATATCAACTTCTTTCCGCTTGTTCCGCAAACTTCAAGCTGTCCGCCGCTCGCGTTTCCGCATGTTTGTTTGCCAACGTGTTCCGCCTTGTTCGACATGGGCCTATTATGACACGTGCGTCATAGTAGCGACGGGCAATTATACCGGAAGCAAGGACGTGGTATCAAAGATGTACTATTGAATTTTTTAAATCTGTTTACCCTTGAAGAAACGTTGAATTCATTTTTCAGTTTCACATTTTCCTATTATCATTATTATTTTCTCATTTTCTCTTCCGTCGTTTTTTTCTCTTGTATAATATTTCAAATAATTCAACAATATTTCTAGCCATGTTTTGGTGGAAATTTAAAGTAGACATGCGTAGGAAAAGCCAAAGGGATTAGAGAACTCACCACAAATGATTTCAGACTTGAGGCCAACAAAAGCAGCCTGAGGGAACTGGCAGCACCCACCACAGATTATTGCAGGTTCGACACAAACAAAAAATAGCCATAGGGAGGCAGGACTAATTTCCGATGACTTCAGGCTTGATTCTTTCATTACCCTCAGCCTGTTACAGCACAGAAAATCACAAATCACAGATGATTTCAGGTAGAGACCTACAAAAAACAGGCTGATGCAATTGGCAGCAACGACCACAGTTGATATAGTCCTCGAGACTAACAAAAACAGCCTGAGGGAACTTACAGGACTCACCACAGATGGTTTCAAACTCAAGACCAACAAGAAAATAGCCTGAAGTGAATGAGAAGGCTCACCACAGATGACTATATGCTAGATACTAAAAAAACATCAAGCAATTAACTGAAAAAATACCTGAAGCATTTAACTGATTTGAAGCGACTTATCACATATGTTCCCAAAGGTTCATATTCTGTTGAATCACTACCAACTCTACTAGAGCCGCGACCCAACGAATATGTATAGCCAGGAGTTGTAAAATCTCAGTAAAATTTGTTAGAACCCAGGAGTAAGAAATTGTCACACACACCTTGTGGAAGGCTCCCTAGGCATATTTTAGGTGTTAAACCAATCCCCGGCAAACCTTATTAAGTGTTTAAAAAAGTGTGTATAGTATCGTAGGCGTCGATGTAGTGTTGAGGGCAGGTTACTCTCTCTGTTGGGCGTGTTCCTTCTCAGAAAATGACAAATATTCTTTCAGGGACCATGTTTATAAAAGATTTTCGATTTTCTCTAGCTGAACACTGTTTTTGTTTTTTTTTCTTATAAATAAATATCTGTCAGACTTTCATTAACGCCAGAATGAAAAAAATATGCCAGCAGTAAGTACCTGTCATACTACGCATGGAAGGCACCACGCGCAAATATTTTGTGTTAGATGTATTCAGGACAAATCTGAAGAGATCACAGAATCATTACAGGACACTCACGCCGTCTCCCACCTACACTGGTGAAGCATCACCATAAACTCAATTACTAAATGTACCAAGGAAAATCTGTGGGTATCGCAGTATTCATTCCAGGACAATAAAGCTCTCCTCCACCTTCACTACTAAGTCGCAGCATCACTCATAGTGTTGATGCAGTAGAAGTGACGAGATATCTACTTATCTCTGTCACTTATGTTGGTATGAGTATGTCTGTATATCTGTCTGTATGTTCGAGGAGTTGCGGAAGGCACTGAGGGGAAGAACTACAAGCTGAATTCATAAGCAAGCTCTCATGCAGAAATTTGATCAAGTTCAAAAATTATGTAAGGGTGAGTAAGAAGACGATAATGCACCATAGGGACCACTGCAGTGCTGAGCTGGTAGTTACCATATTTGTTGAAACTCAACCCCTTCAGAAGTGCTATTGGTGACATCTTTTTTTAGAAAACTTGTAGGTATAGGATTTTTCAGACTTCTTGCAACTACAAATACCTTTTTGTCATGCCTTTTCTTGGATAATTTCTTCAAGTGAATAAACTAATCTATACACTCCTTAAATAACTGTCTGACTGTCACTAACGTCACTATGTAAGAAATAGAGAAAATTCAAAAGTTTTCCTTCGTGAATTCTGAATCATGACGTGACCAGCAAAAAACAGGCGGAGGGAACTGACCGACCACAGATGATCTCAACGTCGAGACGATCAATAAATCTGAAGCAATTAACTGAGAAAAGATCGCAAATATTTAACGGATTCGAAGCTACTTATTACATATGTTCCCTCAAGTTCTTCTCTTCTGGAAGACACTACAAACATTACTCGTGTGGGATTTGATTGTACCACAGTACATGAAATGAAGTATATAAAATGACGGAATCTAGCGTGGTGATCCAGAGAGGCAGTAGATGGAGGTGAACGGCTGGCGCTGGTCGTCGGGGCAGGTCGTGGATGACGTCGGAGTAGCGGATGACGAAGGCCGGTGGCGAAATCACTGGTGGCGGCTACTGGCGACGGAGTAGTCAGTGGAGACGGTCGGTGAGGGAAGCGATGAAGACTACCGGTACGGCGAAATCTCTGGTGGCGGCAGCTGGTGTCGGGCTCGCTGTTGATGGACTTCAGTTCGACACCGAAGATCGTCACCTTCGGTGTCGAACTGACTGAGTGGCTGTATGTTAAAAATGGATGATGGTGTCGAATTGTCGACTATATAGCAGATAGAAATGCTGACGCGACCAATTCTTTAGTTTGTCACAGCGGAACACGTGGTTGCCATCTCGCTGCGCCGTGTCGATTTTGAGGTGTCATCATTTTTCGATGTTTAGTCTCGGCGGATGCTGATATGGATTGCCGCCACATTCGTTTCTGAGCAAATTCGTATTCGTACTCAGAAGTTGTAAAATTTTAGCCTCACTTAATGCGATGTGTTCCAGCAGTAAGGAAATGTCACACACCTCGTGACACCCACGCAGACAATTTGCAGTAGATATTAGCCAGGAATAATCTGAGGGAATCACAGTACTCAATTCAGGACACTTAAGCTCTCCTCCATATTGCAACATAGGTATCACTGCAGTGCTGAGCAGGTAGTCACAATCAATGCCTGTGGGCGTTCAACCCCTTCAGAAAAGGTATTTCGGACATACACTTTTTTAGAAACCATGTAGATGTAGGATTTTCCAGACTTTTTCCAACTAGACAAACGTTTTTTTGTGATAATTTCTTTGAATGCTTCGAATGAAGAAACTTTTCCATTATTGTTACTTCAAGTGAATAAAGTAAACTATACACTTCTTAAATATCTGTCTGACTTTCAATAACGTCAGAATGAAAGAAATATAGCCAATTAAAATGTGTGTCTTCGTGAATTCGGAATCATACATTCCTCTCGCCTCGAGTCAGCAGCGTTGTTACCCCATAACCATGTCCAAGAACTATTACAGGAAACCAAAACGCGTGCGCGAACGAAACCACGCAAGACGAGAGAAAAATCACCGCGAAACTTTTCCGTCGCTTTCAACGCCGCTCATCGGCACGCGTTTGTGCACGAAATCCGAGTTTCCCATTCGGGGGTCTTATAGGAATATAAATATCGTATTCTTATGGCAGCGATGGAGGCGGACGCAGTGGCGGCAGCGGCGTGAACGTCGGCTCGCACATCAAGAGGATCTTATGACCGTGTAGAGTGTACAGTTCTCGGTGGCGTGAAATATGCCGTGACGCGCGCGCGCCCCGGTGTGCATACAGCGGCGAATTCGCGGCGTCGAAACTCCGGCAGGGAAATTCGCGCGATTTTGGAAAGTTGCCACCCCTTTTGGATACGCGTTTCGCGTTCACCCGCCTCGCAACGACCGCGAATAACTGCGGCGTCCACCCACCCCTCATGGGTCACACACGCAACGAGGATTTGCGCCGCACATGTCGGCAGTGGCGACCAAAAGGGACGCAAAAAATACACTAAGAGTGCACATACATACTACTGACACATACATATGCATACTGATACATACAAACACACCACATACACCTCGCGAAAGGAATGGAGCACCCCGAACGAGTTACCGGCTAAAAAAGGCGAAACGACGAGTCCGCCGAGCAAGGAAAGATATATTTCCAGTCATCCAAACTACAGGGCGAACCAACCGAATCATTCAGGACCGTACCAATGAAATTTCAATATTTATAAAAGTTAATTCAGATTTAACAGTAGATTTAGAAAGGCCTTCATATCATAGCAGTTTCCCTTTTTCTACATTTTCTGGTTTTTGCTATGTTTTCGTAATGTGCAGACTCAATTTCCTGAAATTATCAGAAAATTCTTTCCCTTTAAAAGTTACTTTTCTTGGAGTAAAATAATAGCTCTTCTTCCGATAACCTGTTCAGCAGTTTAATTGTTCAGATTCTGTGACAGTTAAAGAACTTAAGTCCGATTCTGAGGGAAAGTCGAAAAAAAGTGAAGTTGGAGGGCGGCGCGAAGCGACGAACCAAACCGGCGATATATTCATGCAAGGGGCCATGCATCTGTATTAAATATTTAATGTCCGCATACATTTTAAACTCTGTGAGCAGCGGCAGTCGACCGCCGCCGTCGTCGCACATGCCAGCGCGTGGCGACGCCCGCCACGCGAAATGCTCGTGCTTGTTATTGGTCTAGTTTAGTGCCGGGTGGGCTACATTGTTCCTTAAAATAAACTGAAACTTAATCAAAATCAACTTAAAGTTCCTGTAAATCAATTTAAACCGCCCAAACTTCCATAA
>WSZQ02044931.1:4682-24918 GCA_019419845.2 Weissflogia rhopalogaster
GTTTAACTGTTCGCAAGATACATCAAGGCGTTAGGCACATTTTATTCTATGTATTAAATAGTCGTCGCTACGCTTCATGGTTCGCATTGTCCGACCAATGTGTTAAAAGGAGATAGGTTGTTCCTTCGAGTTGCTTCGTCTTCTTTTAAATACATTGCTCAGACAAGGCTAACAAGTAAGCCGAAGCACGCGAAGCTTTTAGCCAGAATATTGACTTATACATACAATTTTAGATTCAAAATACTCTCAAAGTCCAATAATCACGTTACTAATAAATTCATTTGTCATTCCTTTTTTACTCCTTTATTTACATTTTACTTCCAATGCTTCTTATACTAATTCGAATAGAAATTGTCCTATAATTAGAATAGAAAATTGTATCCTTGATCTAACCTACCCTGATTTTGTTAGAAAAAAAAACACATTAAATTAATTACTCAAAATATTATGTTAGAACACTATTAGAAAGTTTTCCTATCTAAAACTAAAATGAAAGCAATTACATTAAGCCTAATTAATTGATTTTAAATGAATGAATCCATATTAAATATTCTTGCTCTGAATATAGACTAACCATGTAGCAACGTCGATAATACTAATATATTTACTATTCTTGGCCTCCATCGAATGTCGGTATTCATTTTTCTATTCCACCAATTTTTAAATATCCAAATAAATTAGGTTTTACGGTTGAAAATCTTAATAAAAAAGTATATGTATCATACATTCATGACAGGAATAAAATTTGTAATACATTGAATGAGATTATAATATATCGAAGAAACGAGCATGCTTTGCTGGGTTTGCACGTATGATGAATCATCCTAAAGCCCCAACTGTCATACAGAGAGACACACGTGCTCGAAACAATTCCAGCGAGGAATTCAGTTGTTGGATTGCTAACGTTTGTATTGTTCCAGGCACGTCCAGCGGCGCGTAATATCAACAACGAGTCCGTGCAGGTGATCGTGCGATGCCGGCCCCTCAGCACCAAGGAGCGCAATGCCGATTGCGCCTCGGTTGTCAACGTGTTCTCGCAGCGCGGCGTTATCGAAGTGGATAATCCTAAAGCGAAATCCGATAACGAATCCAACAAAGTTTTCACTTACGATGGTGTTTACGATTGGAAGTAAGACGATCAATTCTGCACGATATTTTCAAAAAGTTACCTCTTCAATATCTTTTTTAATTTACTTATCTTCTATTAATGGTTGTTCCAAAAGTATTATCCGTTGTTATAAGTGAACTTTAAATGGTCATATCTACTTAAATATTTATTAAATCAAGTCGAAATGTGGAGTGCGTAGCGTATTGGTTATGTATTGACGTTGTAATGCAAAGTTCCGGGGTTCAATTCCCGGTATCGCTATAGGATCTCGCACTTCTACACTTTCCCAAGTCTTGTACAAGGATGAGGGGTTGAGTGATGGGTCAGCAACTTGCATAAGCGAAGTTAAGTATGCCAAGACTCGATCTGGCGGGATGAAAGCTAACGTTTCGGAAGGGTACAGTGTTACAATCGATAAACAGGAGTCTGAATAAGTGCCATTTGAATCAGTGCATTTTTGCCTTACGTAATACACGTCTACTAATTCTGAATAAAATTTGAGGGTGGATTTTACTAGTTATGTGTTGGCAACAGTTCTACCGGTATTAAAGTTGTCGGCTAGCTGGAAAAGATGGTGAGATATTTGGGGAGAACGATGGGTAGCGCAGAACTTCCACGATTAATTCCTTAATTAAGTTTTCGACGGTGATTTGTGTGTAGTTGTTGCTGATGCAATGTTCGGTATATTTTGTCCACTTGCTCAAATCTGCGGTGTAGCTTTGGCCAGTTCGTAGCAAGTTATCCCCAGCTTCTGACCAGCATGAAGTGACCAGGAACTTCTTTAGTTATCGCCTTGGAGAAGACTCTGGGTGTTCAACCACTGGTTGTTTCCGGTTGTCGCAGATGTTCCATTTTTCAGCACACTTGACGGTCTAATCCGAAAAAGAGTTGCTTTTCGGGGGCAGGAGCAGTGGTTCTAAATGCGGTTACACTTAACCGCGCAGAGGGCGCACTCGGGGCGTAGAGAGGCAAAGAGTGCGCCTTTTTTTGTATAAAAGCACCGTACTCGCGCCCGATAAAGAGATTTCCGTGCCAGTTTTGGATGAGTTTATTTGATTGTGCATCTCTTGTATTCCTCACGCCAGACGAAGAGGGAGCCGTCGGCCAGCAGTCCTTCGAAATATATAGTCTTTTGCCTCAACTGTATGGCCGCTAATCCATTTAAACACCTTTTCATTTATAACAATCCTTTTATTTGTAAATCTCTTTGAAACAGTGCATCGCAACAAAGTATCTACGATGAAACAATCCGCCCCTTGGTTGCGTCCGTATTGGAGGGCTACAATGGCTGCGTCTTCGCCTATGGCCAAACTGGCACCGGGAAGACCTTCACGATGGAGGGCTGTGAGGGCGAGGAACACAAGGGCATCATTCCGCGCGCCTTCGACCAAATCTGGGCGCACATCAACCGCACCACCGGCACTGAGTTTCTCGTCTCCGTCAAATATTTGGAGATTTACATGGAGGAGATACGCGACCTACTCAAATCGAAATCCCACAGCACCAACTCGGCCGGAAATAAACCCCTTGAACTCCGAGAGATGACCGGCGGGGGCGTATTCGTTTCGCATCTACACGCCGCCACGTGTCAGAGCGCTGACGATATGCTGAGGGCGATGCGAAATGGTAACCATAATCGAACAACAGGAGCTACGAATATGAATGAACATTCCAGTCGATCTCATGCAATCTTTCAGATCTGCATTGAGATGGCGAAGAACGACACGAAGGCGGTGCGTGTTGGCAAGTTGAATCTGATTGATCTTGCGGGTAGCGAGCGACAATCGAAGACGGGTGCCACGGGTAATCGGCTGAAAGAGGCTACGAAAATCAACAAGTCACTTTCGGCACTTGGGAATGTTATCTATGCGTTAGCAGAAAATTCGTCGCATATACCCTATCGGGATTCGAAATTGACGCGGTTGTTGCAGGATTCCCTGGGTGGGAATTCCAAGACTATTATGATTGCTAATATTGGGCCTGCTAGTATGAATTATGATGAGACAATTATTACGTTGAGATATGCGTATCGTGCGAAATCTATTAAGAATCAACCGGTCCGAAACGAAGACTGCAAGGATGCTAAACTCCTAGATCTTCAAAATGAAATTGAAAGACTCAAGCATTTGATTCTGTTGAAGGGAAATGGGAAGTTTGTTCCATCGGAAGATATCAATCTGGAAGAATTGGTAAGTTTAATGATTGGTTATCTAGTTTTAAATTAAAAGCAAGCCTTTTACAATTATTTCAAAACGATATTTTAAATTATAAATATATTATGGTATAATGTTGTCATATATTTTAGCAAATATTTGCCAAAAGTTCAGAAGTCACTTGTTAGTTTCCGAACCGTTGCATATATCGAATGCTCTATGTGCTTAAACGCGTTTTTTGCGCATATAAAACACACCTAAACACGTTTTTATCAAATATTTTATTGAAAGCCTACCAAAACTTCAGAAATCGCATGATTATTCCTGAACTGTTACGATCAATCGATGTGCGTAAACGCATTTTTCGCGAAAATAAGTCGATTTAGCATCTAAACACGTTTTTCTCATAAATTTTAGAGAAAAAGTATAATGTGAGTAAAAGTATAATGTAAGTGACTTACATTGCTTAGGTCTGAGGTTCAATTTTTTGTCGGCCCGTGAAAGTTACCACAATTTAAACCAACTTTTAAAGGTTTAGTGAGGTCTTGTACTTTTCTTCTCAAATCTTGCTGGTTATCATGTAATTATAGGAAGATTTGGACGAATCTTCTGATAGTGGAGAAGAAACCGAAAATCAAAAACGCGAACGCGAAAAGCGCATCGAGGAAGGAAAGATGGAAGTCGACGAACTCAGCAAGAAGTTGCGCACGCTCGAAAAACAAATGGTGCACGGTGGTAAAAACATTGTCGACAGCGTCAATGAGAACGAGATTCAATTGGAAAAGCAAAAGAGCGAGATCGCCGCGCGAAAGAAACGCGAGATTGAAATGCAGCAACAGCTCGAATTGGAGGAGGAATCTTGTCTGGAGCTCAAACAAGGATTCCAAACCCTGCAACAGGAGGTCGACTTCAAACGCGAGAAACTCAAGCGGCTTCACACCAAACTGCAAAGTATCAAGCAGGAAATTACTGATAATCATGAGAATTATCTTAAGGAACGTCAGGAATTGAGTGAGGCTAATGAGGACGCTTCTATGTAAGTTGAAACTGGGTAAATATGCTAAACATAAAAAAATTAGTTAGAGGTAGTCGATCATTTAAAGACAGTTCAAATGATTTTAACCTTAATGTTTGAGGTTAATTTGTCGACGTTTGAAATCGATGTCTAAAAATCTATTGAAAAGTTTTATAGGTCGTAGATGGTTGAGGAAACATTTGAAAGGTTCTTTCAAATTTGAGAGAAGAATTGCTAACCCTATTTTTTAGTTGATATTAGGTAAATTCCTTAAATAAAATGCAGAAAAGTGTATAACCTTAAAATCGTATTTGACGTTAATTATTTTGAGGTTACAGGCATTTACGTCAAGCTTTCCTTGTATTGGAAAACTTTGTGCCGTCGGAGGAGCGCTCCAAGTTACTTAACCTCGCGCAGTTCAATGAGGACGCGGACAATTGGACGCTGAAAAAGGAAAAGCGTCGCTTCAATCCTGCGGATCGACCCATCGCACATGACTATCGCCGTCCGATCTCGGAATATTCGATTGCTCATGGTTTGCCCACGAGTGGATTGCGATATCGCGTGAGTTGAGCACTCGCATAACCTAAAAAATAAGTGTAACCTTAAAAAACTTTCCTTGCAGGCTGAAAATATTCTAGATCTTAAGCTTGATCTACCCCTGCGTACGACGCAGGACTATGTTAAACCGTCGGTGTGTCCGCAGGTGAAGGCGGCTGTCAAGAATGTGATAAAGCAGGATGCTGATAATAATCGCATAGTGATTAAACTAGCGCCGCATGGGTTTTCTGGTCGGGGTGTTTCCAAAACTGAGTTGGAGGGAAGATTTAACAAGGCGGCGAGGAATACGGTTGAGGTTAACAATTACAATAAGTAAGTTTTTGCTACTTTTTAATTTCAATTTTTGTTGAATTTATAGACTGTAGTATAACAGCTCTTTTTCTGCTAAGTGTGTTTATTGAATTAATTAACAAAAAGTGTACTTAGTGTTTGTGTGTCAAAATTTTTGAAAGTAATGATACTTTTTGGTAAGGACATTTGAAACTACCTATAAAAATAACGGTTTATTAGTAACTTAGGGTACTTATTGACCTATGTCAATAATATAACCTATGGGTTGTAAAGATTTTGCTTCGCTCTTGTAGATGGTGGAGAAATCATATCGATATTTTCCATAAGAAGTTTCTAAAACCGATTCTTTTTGACACCCCTAAATTAGTGCTACTAAATTAGTTGCTACTAAATTCGTTTCCAACATGAATTTAATTATAACCTCATGTTCCTGGTCTAACAATAAAGTGACGTTCAGACTAACAATAAGAGCGTTTCCCAGTGATTTGAAGTGACTATAATCCGCCATTAACATTAGCGCGCACGCTCGATTTGCTTATTTTATCAACATGAAATAAGTGGTAGCATGTTTCAAAAACGGAACGGACCGATCTTTAACTTCCTAACTTACCAATTTTAGAGAATACTGAACCATAACCTAAATTAATACAAAACAAAGTGTCAAGAAACTGCTTCAAGAAACTAATGATATGTCACTTGAATGCTTATGGTTTCTAAAAAATTCCTAAAATTACCTAAATTCATTTTCCATATCCCCATTCTTAAGAAATTGATGCAATACTAAATTCACTGTGGCATTTTTTCAGAATCAAACAGGCACCAAAGTCAGCAAAGTCGGTCTACTAAACTCTACTAAACCACCGCAAGTAAAATACAATAACAACCAGCACACTCGCAATTAGGCGCATCATTCGTCGATAGGGCAAAAGATCGTATTTTAGCGCTATCTATTGGCAGCCATCTTGGAATTTTCATAGATTGACACTAATGATTGGCATAAAAACGAATGTCGACTGTCTGATAATCGACCATTGAGAAATGATAGTCACTACGATTAAGTTATATTTAATAAGTTCACAGATTGTGATTTTTAGTCATTTTGTCAGTATTTTAATGTAAGTTAATGATTATTATTGAGTAGAGGACATTTTTTGTTATTTTGCAGGAGTTTAGTTTTAAAAATTAGTTGAGACGATAAATAAGGACATTTTGAAGATAAGTCGTGATATGAACGTCATTTATTGTATGCTGCCAGTTGAATCAAAACATCGTTTTATTGCCCATTGAGAAGATTGGGATGAAATATTACAATACATCGATATTAGGGCATGATAAAAATGAGAAACATTAAAATGACTTCTTTTTTTTTTGAAAAATTACCGGGTTTTGTGTGAGTCAAAATTGTTCATATTTTTATCAATTGGTTTACATGTTTACGCCCTACCATTTTGTGACGACATGAGATGTTTTTATGACGTCATTTTTAATTACGTTCTATTGAATATGTCAATATCTTTAAAATGAACAATGAGTTATGTTTTTATTTGGTTTAAATATTACTATATTCGATATTAGGACGTCATCAAAACATTAGTAATATTTTTGTCATTTTTCGACAAGGAACGTTATTAGAGGTCATTTTTTATGACGTCGTTTGGCGTCACTTCTTTTTGACGTTGTTAAATGGCGCCCTATTCGTTTCGTGAAAGTTTTCAAACCAATAATTTCATTTTTTTTACCTATTTTTAATTTAATTTTACAACTTTATCCGACGTTTCATTATATTGTTAGACTTATTATTTTTCATATTTGTCATTTCCGTCATTAAATTCCATTCTGTATGGCGTCAT
This sequence comes from Weissflogia rhopalogaster, assembly GCA_019419845.2. Taxonomy (NCBI): domain Eukaryota; kingdom Metazoa; phylum Arthropoda; class Insecta; order Coleoptera; family Staphylinidae; genus Weissflogia; species Weissflogia rhopalogaster. Next base: position 11,661 of record WSZQ02044931.1, read on the forward strand.
TTTAATGACGTCCTATTAAAGTCATCAATATCTTCGAAAAGAGATAATTAGTTTCCTACTTAACTAGATAGATGTAAATTAAATGTAATAATGCTTGTGATTTACACATGTTATGTGATGAATGTGATTGCTGATTTTAGTCAAACTAGAATTTAAGTTAATTCAATAAGCGATAATTTAATATTTATGTTTTCTTTTGTATGTTTACATTTTGATTAGTATTATTATTGGTGTCGATGTTCAAAACAAGTTTAGTTATATGGTGTATCACTCACAATAACTATATTTTTAAAAAAGCTCCAGCGTCAATGGAGAGAAGCAAAGCCATAGATATAGCTTCCACGAATGTAAACAATAAAGAGTAATTAACGGACTGGCGGCGGGCTTTACGATATGTGAAAATAAAGTGCAGTAATTTTTATGGCGCATTCTCGTTGATGATTCGCACATTTCTTCTGGTTGTATTTTTGCAGTGCACTACGTGCCAACGGCAGGAAACACGTGGAGAGTACCGATGATGAGCTTTCGGATATCATTGTTGAGAATATGGATGATTTTCACATTCCTTATCTGCCGACGGAAAGAGATCGTTTGTGGATGCCATAAATTATTTTTGTAAGTTATTTTGTTGTTTACTGAATGTCAATAAAACATATAACATTAATCAGAGTGGATTGTTATTTATAATTAACGTAACGAATTACTTTGATGGGTGTTGAACTATGCCAAATGTATTTTAAGGATTTTGACTCATATGTTCAGTGGTTTGATTATACTTATTATGATTCAACATAATTTGGTTAATTTTTGAAGAAAAAGAGGAAATGCACGGGTTAATAGTGTTTTTAATAGTCCAAAGGAAATTTAGGTTTAGAATAAGTTCTATTGTGGATATGAGGCTGTTTTAACGTATGTTCATTGTATAATATCTTATGGTAGGCTTAGGCCAGCTTCCATTTAACTTAGCCTTTCTGAGGTACATTTACAGCAAAACATTTTTTTTGTTTGATTTACCGAGCATCGACTGCTATGGTCATTAGCTCTATTCAATTCTTGCTCAATGTAATTAGTCATATTAGAGGCTAATACTATTGATAAGAAGAATAATTCACTTTATTATGCATCCCCGCCGAGAATCGAACCCAGGACCTCGTGGGCAGTAGCCACCAACCATACCACTGCGCCACTTGGCTGGACTACAAAATAATTTATGTAACTTTGAATGAAGATCAGGTAATATATTTTATAGTAGCGCCTCTCTTTCTTTGATTCTATTTTTTGCCTCTTTCAATAATATTCTTTTTTGCTGGTCTTTCTTTAATAAACTTTTTTTTGTGTGGCCGTCCAATTGTGCTATTGCATTGATAGGTGATAAAGAATTATATGATTATATGACGTTTGCTCTTATGATTAATGAATCAGTATAGTTCTTAATAACTTTGAGATTTTCATTGCTTAGGGCTAATTGTGTTAAATTATAAGATAACATGTTTTAGTATTTGAAACTAGATAACATAGATATGATACTTTGTGGATAACGGTGATTCAGAGAATTTTAAGGTAAGTTTTTATCTACTTAAAATTATTTCGACGAACTTCAATCTGTATGTCACCAAATGTATTTTTAAGTGTTTGCTAGAAAAAGAAAAAAAAAAAAGAAAACTTTCATCGCATTGCAGAATCCCCTATCTATCAAATTTTAACGAGTTAAGACCTGGGTTAAATTAATGTTGGATCGGTCCACATTGTAGAATTCATAGGAATGACCACATACAAACAATGAATGATTAACACATCGAGGTTTGAGTTCGAGATGTTGCGACAAACTCTTAGCATACAAACTATTCACCAGCCCATTACCATGTATGAGCCTCTTTGTTTATGCAAACAGTTGAAAGTCAATCTCGCGACAACTACCCGCGAATACAACTCCTAAAAACTGTGCAACACCGACTTGAGTCGCCTCATCTCGGTTAAAATCGACCCAATTTCCCCATCCCCATTTTCCCACAGTTTCCACCAATCATAACCACCCATTTCCCAACGAACTCCTCCCCGATGCAACCGTCACACTCCTAAATATTGCAATTTTCATTTTGCATCCTTGTAGGTATCTCCATCTTAGTCTTCCCTTTTCTGTACCTAAGTGGGTACGATTGTACGTATCTCTTTCTCAAAGTTAGCGTTCTGGGGTCCGCTCGTCGAGCGTAAATGGTCGACGTCATCACCGCCGCCCCCCAAAGCTACCAGTCTGCCGCCGACGTGCGCTCCGGACCTGTTAATCAGTCGTGCACAAGCCGCCGTCGGTGTCGCGCGTTGTTGGTGTGCCTCCCCGAGTGCGTGGTGTGCGAGAGGAACGCGGTCAACACGTACACACACAACTAACCGCCGCCACCCCAGAGCACCCAACATTGTAACGTGCACACACGTAGACATCGCAGCGCCCGCTGCCGCCCCTAACAACCGACCGAGTGCGCTTCATTGCCGCCGCCGCCAAAAGTTGTGCTTTTCTCCTCGCGTCAACGAGCCAGCTACACATATACACTTACAAACGCCGCCTCCGCCGCCGCCACACATACCCACACAGATATACGTACAAGAAAAAATCTGCAACCACGGCTCGCACCACGTCGCTCATCAGCTCTCTCAAGCAGGTCAGTTTTATGCGTTTCACAAAAAATAAATAAACTCTATCCAGACGCATTTTAATTAGCACTGCCTCCGATTTTCACTTGTCTTTGTTCGTCATTTCTCTTACATTTCACATACATTTGGAAAACGTAAATAAACCTGTTTTGAAACAGGAAAAATATCCTATTTTTGTTGATTTTCAATTACGCTTACACTATGTTCATATACAAGCCGTTAATGGCAGACATTAACGTGTTTTTTTGGCGGCTCAAGTTTGCGTTTATGAGGTTTCTGATGTTTTTTCTGTCATGTGTTTCGCCAAGTTTCAGCGAGCGTTGTTGGTCCAGTTTGTAAAGCACAAGACGCACAAAAGAGGCAGGTGTAAAGTAAAATCAATACGCTAATATTTAATATTTTATCTTTGCGATACGTCTACTGGTTGCGTGGCTGGCTGGCTGGGTATCCTTTTTTTTTCGCGGCTGGCTGGCCCAAAAGGGACTAAAACAATCGGCACTTCAGCGCTTTTATGCCTTGACAGTGTGTATTTTACTTCACTACAGAGCCTCATTTTTATGCATTATGGAGAACATTTTTCTTCCTCGCAATTTCAATGTTTCCGTATTTCGTATTTCAGTTTGAATGCGCGCTTAATAGAGTCAGACTTGTTTTTATTTAAATGATTTGCATTGAAAGTATCCATTTATCTTTTGATCATGTTTTTATGTACTTTGTTCATGACAGTTTGTGTACTTGAATAGTCCAGGGATTACCAAACCTTTTCTGATAATATGTTATATGAAGCTGTGGGAAATTAAGAATCGTTTATTTGAGAGTCGTAAAAATCAGTGATGGCCGAATCATAATTTGTGAACCACAGGAATAGCACATTTTCATTTAATTCTGCCTGAATTTTATATGTAACCTTTGTAGTATTAATTTTACTGAATTGTGGGAATTTTATTATGAGTTAATGAGGAACTCGGTGATCAAACACAAACTGTATTAATACATTTAATGATTTATTAACGCACAAAATCCAAGTTTATCGAATTTATACCTTCACTATTTCGAGCGTAATGTGATAAATAAGTACTCAGGACAGAGTTTATGTTAAAGTTATAATATCTATCTAACAAAACATCTAGAAACTGAAACCTGATGGATAGGATTTTATTAAGTTATATTAGAAGTTTTATTGCTATTAGAAATAATTAGAAATTGTTTAAGATGGACGTGACTATGTGGGACATAATCCAAAGATAAGACAGATCCAATCTGATAAAGTTTGGATGGACATTTTCGTTAAAGACAGATTAGGGCAAGTTAAATTTAACACCAAGTTAGTTACCGTGGAAATTAGGTGAGACTATTATGGACCGCCTCCGTCAGTGTCAATTAGCTTTACGGAAACTTTGTAATTGTAATGGTGGTATTTTCTCTAAAGTTTATGAGAATGTGTAGCTCAACAAATTAACGTCAAAATCAAAGCGTTGTTAATATAAACGTTGAAATATTATACAAACCAGATTGCAATGCTACAGATTTGATTAGGTAAGCATTAAAGACATTATGATAAATGCTACCTCAATTTTTTTTAGGTTACAATCAAGAAATGCTCTCTAATAACTCAACAAAACAATTTAGATTACTGAACCCAAATAACATCGTTCAATTTACGATTGTCGTTTTTCCTACTAGAAATAAATAACACTACTTCATTATCTTAAGCTTTTCATAGCTATAAAATAAAGCGAAGCCGACTTTCAGAGGGAATATAATATTCTTGGAGGAATCATGAAACGCTCTTAATTAAAACGCTTTCCACCTACCTTCGCATCTATCCTGCAACATCTTCCCTCCGAAATTCTATACACTTAAACTCCACACCACAGTTTACTTCATTTTACCGCAGCCACAACATAGTCGAGTGTCGAGCAGTAGGCAGTTTGTTAAATCTGTTGTCACCGTATAAAAAAACGAGAATAAATTAACACTGCGTGTGCACGTTGTCAACTGATGTCCGCTTTTCGCACACGCCATAAAACAAGCGCTAAGCAATCAAATTTAGTGCATGCCCAGCGAACGGCGCGACATTTCCCTTAAAATTTTGCACATTTTCACAAATTCGCACACTCGTTGTAATACGGACAGTCAAAACACGCAACGCGGGTTGATTTCCCGTGACAAATATACACCCAACGAGACGGCTGTGTACGGATTAATTAAATTGATAAATCATGCAAATGTTCGCACATTAATCACCTAGTTTTAATTAGTTTTTTTGTTGCTTGGTTACCGATTGGAAAAACGCCAGAGGTCGATGAATATCTCAACTGCACTGTCATTTGTTGCCCTTCAGTATTATGCTGACTGTTAAAATCAAAATATCAAATGTTGTAAATTTAGTTCTACTTTTCACCACTAGAATAAAAAAAAACACATGATTGTAGGTAGCTTTGAAATTATAGTTCGTAAAATATTTGAGATGTAAATATTTCATGTCCGAGTATAAATTGGCGACGTGGAAAAATGTTTGGAAAAAATGAATGTTTTGTGTAAAGCACGTCCCGTGCGGGCAGGTTGGTGGGCGCCGACATGCAAATATTATGATGAAATGCCCCCTGCTTCAGCGTTATGGAATTAAAACAAGGATTAGCGCGTTATTAAAATGGAAATTTTATTAATATAACGGCAGCATCGGCATAAATTTCTATTAATGGTTACTTAAAATCAATGAGTACAACACTAACTCATTGCAAGTTATATTTAATTTTACATTTAAATTGATAGTTTTCGTTTAACATATATTTAGATGTCACCAGAGATACTAAATTCATTTTGATTTTAAAATAAATTACGCAGCAAAAATGACCGTAGTAAGTGGCCCTTCGAGCAAGCAGGGGGTCTGTGGTTCCGAGCGATGGTGTGCCCATACTTGTTTCCCTTTCTTCACTCCGGGACTACCATTTATGGGATATCAGGGGGATTTTCACTTTCACTATGTCTGGTAGCAAATGCGTAACGCATTTGAAGTGGTTGTGTGGTCTAAGAGGTGGTTATAGAGGATGCTGAAGGAAGGTATGCCAGTGGAAGAAATGTGTGGAAACATAAAATGGAAAGGAGAGGCAGGGAAATATTAGGGTCAGCAGATATCCTGGCTATAAGGAGTGACAGGTAAACTGGAAGTTTCCGCAATATGTTAAGAGAAGAAGTTTGGGGATTGAAGAGAAACGGTTAATAGGAAGAGCAAGGTGAGGATCCGAGGAACGGGGAAGGAAAACTTGGATACCAGAAGAATATAGAAAGTGTGTGTAGTGTGTAATAGAGGGTGAGACACATGTAATCATTTGGAGAGCGAATGCGAACGTATACATTCTTTAAACATCACATCCGGGTCTTTATTTATACAAGTAGCAGCGACTCAAAATGTGACAACTCTCATTTTCTGCCCTTGATACAGTAGTCAGTATATTGTGATTGAAACACCGTGATTTCATGGAGATTTCTATTTATTCCGAAATATAACTGTATGTAATTAGTGCAAAATGTTCTCGGGAGATTCTGTGAACTCGCAGACATACGCAATGGCTCTTAAACGCGTCCGCCTACCAAAGTGTGCAAAGCGAGCAGATCGATTGTGTGGCACTCGCTTACCCATGGGTCAAGATGAAAGATGCTGGCCCACCGCAACAAATGAACGTAGTTCTGCCACCCCAGCCGATCATCAACGACGAGCCGCCACCGCCTCCCATGGTGACGATGTCCATACCGCCGCCTCCGCCGATAATAGGAGCAGCCAAAGGCGAGGCGCCGATGGAAATGGACGATTCTGACACTGGGGTATAAGTTGGGGTACAAGCACTCCTACAGTTTCCGCAACTGCACCAGCTCCTGCTTCGCCTGCATGGTCACCAGCCTTTACTATTTTACTCCAATACCTTTGAATAGACCACCCTTGCTTCCAATACCTACGCATTCATGCACTACTTATAACAATACTAATGAGGATAGTTTTAGGTAATGTTCTCTTTTCATTTATTCTTTTTTACGATTAAGTTGCAATTGTCGGGTGGTTGTGTGAGACAGAGAAAGTGGTAGAATGGATACGGAGGGAGTTAGGGGAAAAGGAGGCGTCCAGTTTAGAGAATAAGTTATTAATGTGCACAGTGCTATTGCTGCTTTTTTTGTGTTTGTATATATCTAGTTGTTTTTTAAATTTTACGATAAGGTTTTATATATAAATGTTAATTACTGGGAAGGAAGATATCTATTTTGAGTGTGAAACATGCCAATAAAGCTTCATATATATGTTGGTGAATGAATTATGGCAAATGTATGTTTTACAGGTTTATTACACAACCCTCTTCTTAGACTTATCTCGTCCTGGCACAGATATGATGAGATGATGTATTTTGTATCTGGAACGGGACAGATAGGCAACTTACACAATTTCTTTCACTTCTTAACTCTTTGGATTCCAATCTTTCTTTCACCATGGAAAACAAAACTAACAACTCTATCAACTTCCTTGACCTCACTATTTCTAAACTTTAAACTTCACTTCTGTATTTTTCGCAAACCTACCTCCATAGACAACATTATCCCCTTTAACTATTTTCACCCTATATCCTCCAAACTTGCTGCTCTTAACTCTATGACACACCGCCTGCTTTCTAGCGCAATCTTGAAAACTAACTTTTCCAAAGAATTGATCACTATCAAGACCATTGCTAGAAATAATGGATTCCGCGAAATTTTGGTGGAGAAAATTATTCGTAAAAAACAACTCCGTTTACTACGCCGCCCTTTTCATTGCCCTGATACCAGTGACCCATCAACATTTCTACGAATTCCTTTTATTGGCAAGATATCATACATAATTGGTAACTTCATTAAACCGCTGGGTTTTAAGCTAGAGTTTTACATTATTATAGAAATAGGTGATGGAATTTATCAATATTCATAACACTATATTGAAGTGATACTTTGTAATTAATTTGAAATTCAATTCGTGAATAGAACGAAATGTATTAACATCTCTATAGCGCAATACAATATTGGCCAGAATATTGCTTTCTATTATTTTAATCCTGACTCTTTTGATAATAATAATATAATTGATAATGCATTAAATATTCAAATTTATGTCACTTCAAATATTTGAAAACTAGTTTGAATTGTACGCTAGGACTTTTATTTTACGATGAAAATCTTTAGTACCGGAATAAAATGCATTAATATAATTCTATAAAAACTCATAAAATTTAATGTATATTATTATTTCCAATAAACTTCACAACCTATTCTGGAGGAAACATAAAATCAAGAAGTACCCATTAAAATCAGCCATATTTTATATTATACAGGATTTATTAGATTTGGAACGATCTCAAAACGTTAATAATTCATATTTGTGAATGCTAGACGTATAATTTAATACTAATTCAAATAGAGATGATGAAATTTAACAATATTCATGATATAATGCAATACCAATTTATTTATACCATATTTTATTGAATTTATCATATTCCATGACATATAGATTTATACTGAAGCTTAGGGATAATATGCAGTTCCTTCAATCCAGTGATCGAAAGGGTATGTAGCGGACGGAGGCGCTGGTACTTTTTGGATGGCTAGACTGGTCTGAAGCAGAAATGGGTCACAATGGAGGGGAACAAATATTGTTGAGAAATAGCTGGAAGAACGGAGAAGGTTTTATTGACAAATAGCTGACGAATGGTGTTGACGAAGAGAATGATAAGGGCGATATTAAACTGTTAATTTTACTTATGGTTTTGTATAGGCTGTAAGGCTGTAAAGGTTATTGAAGAATAGAATACCAATAAAGGTTATACATACCTACATATATACTGAAGATTTTGTATAAAATTCAATATTTTTAGTTAAAGAAATGATATGTCAATATAACAGATTTCACTTGGCAGGTTCAATTTCTTCGTTCATAAATTAAAAGGGTTGTGCCATGAATATTTTATCCTAACTGATGAGTAGGTTTCCTAGGATGTCAAAGAGTAATTGGTAGGTCATCCAGAAATACATAGAACAAGTATTTCGAGCAAAATGAGAGGAGGAACGTGCAACTGAATCTACAACTGGGTATGATGAACTGATTGTATAAATAGAACTTAGAAACGGCACAATTTCGTGTGGTGGTTCCGGGTATGGGAATAACCGTGTGCAATACAGCCAACTCTGTACTGCATTCGGTAACTGCCGACCCTTAAGTCGCGCATGCTCACCTACCTCACCTACCCTTGCCTGTCAATTGGCGCTTCTTGTGCCGAGGTGTTTGTAAATAAAGTTAGTTTTTATCCAGCATTGCACCGAGTAAGTACGCTTTTAACCTCTCCTGTCGGCGTGTCTCGAATTTCGTGTATTTTACGTGTTTATTCCGCTGGTGAACTCGCCATTTCAGAAGAACGCCCTCTGTAAATTCTTCCCTTAGACTGTTCATGCCTCCTAGTTTGTAAACCTCAGTTGTAGAGTTTAAGCATCGTAAGTGTGGATGGCGAATAAATCGTCCAATGGCGAAAGTATCGGAACATAATATATCAACAAAAATATTGGTGGTTTCTGAGACTTTATAGACACCATCACTTCGGGTGATAGACTTCGGGGTCTTCCCGGTTGTGACATACCGGAATAAACTGTACCACTTGGCTTCTGTCTCCGTCGGTCCGCGATTAGCAAATAACATCAGGCAAATGGCACCTACGCACATTTGATGTACACCCAAAGTTATAATGTTTACACATTTCCTGTCTTTACTTCCAAAACTAAAGCTTTCTAAGGCAAGCCAGGCTGTGTCACTTTTCAACATCTCTGTTCCTAGTGCTTGTGTTCTTAGTGATGATGCGTAGTCTCTCTTTGTATTATGTAGCAATATAACTGCCTATGTTGCCCAGGCTGGGCAAAAGTTGAGGGAGGCGGCGATTTATGAGTATCAGAAGATGCATGTTAGTTGCCAGCTAGAGCTTTTACCAGTTTTCTGAAGGTAAATATTGAATTGGCCGTATCCAGTGATCTACTGTGATAAGTGAACGTTGCACCTTTGCCTAGTTCGAGTATCAACAAATCCTATTGATAAATACAATATTAAAGTATCGATACAGACATCTCACGTACTTGGACACAATAATGGAGGCTAATAAGAACTGGAACAAGCATATAACCAGTACTTGCGACAAAGCCAGAAAAGTATGCTCAGCAATCTCAAGACTCCTACCTCAACCCGGAGGCGGCAAAGATTCTGTAAAGCGAATCCTGTCTTCAGTCGCTCTCTCATAGCTGCTCTTTGCCGCGCCGGTGTGGGCGGATGAGGCGCGAGGAAAAACTAATATGAAGAGAATCCGCCATGCCTGCCATGAGAGGATGTACTCTGAGAATATGTAGGGCATACTGTACTGTGTCGACAGAGGCTGCGGAAATATCGTCAACCCCTCCTCGGGACCTGGTAGGGCGAGAACAAAAAAGAAGCTGCCGACGACGAATAGGCGAGGATATTAGTGCGCTCCTTTGGATAACGGAGGAATGGTCCGGCAGATGGAGTAACAACACTACATCAGGATGGCTCAAGCGGTGGATACCATCCCTAACAGCATGGCTAGCGCGTCCGCACGGAGACTGTGGCCATTACCTTACCCAGTTCCTTACTGGCCATGGCCAATTCGCGTCGTACCTCCACAGATTTGGAAATAAAGACAGAAGTATGTGCAACCACTGCCCAGTCAAAGCGCAAAGTCCAAGAAGGGCACGCATAGAGGGTACCTAGACCGTTGCACTGACGAAATGCTGAACACGTGATATCGGTGCGGCGTGTCCTGGGTACCACAACAAAATAGCATTCGATAATGTAAAGAAATGTCCATGATATTTCATGATTTATGCGTGTACCAATGAATATCTCTTACAAATTTCAAATAAAACAGAAAATCTAATAGAAGTACCAATGAGAATATTAGTATTTATGTTGTTACAGAATTTGCAATTATCGTTATATTTTATTGCTCGCCATTTACGCCTTGCTGCTTGTATAACCAAGTATTACAAACAACAGCTGGTAGAGTGAATTTCTACGATTAAGCCGAGCGTGATGCTCAATTAAATGCACAAATCGTTGCTCGTCGAGCGAGAGAATATAATTGGGCGATTAATTAATCGCTGCGTGTTTTCGTCTTTTCTCCCTCCACCAGTAGCACTCTGTTCCCTGACTAACTGTTGGTTGCTAGCGCCAAAGTCGTTCGCATTATTTCTCAAAATGTGTCTCGCCCCATTGTCTGACAACGCGCCTATTTTAATGGCTTTAGAACAATCCGAAAACCTTTTGTAACTCTCCATCGGGATGAAATATAATGACATTTCTTTTTATCTCTTAATGAATTAAATCAAATCAGAGTCTGTAGGACACAAGACATTTGACCCAGCTTAATATAAATAATACAATTTTAATCCGATTATGTAATTTCATAATTGATTAAACATGATTAACTTCGGTATGTGTAGGTTAAGTCAAATATTTGAGAAAGTAATTTATATTACAATAATGTAATAATATAGTATGTAACAGGTGCAGTAAACAGCATATTGCACATGAACTGAGAGTTCGTAATATGCCGTTTGCACACGAGTAGTGTAGCATTTTGTGAAGGCGCCTTTAAAAATCCCAGCTGCATCATCCTTCCTTGTACAAAATATCGATCAAACATATGTTGTGTGTTTTTGTCTCTTTACACTATGAAAGAAAGTTGGGAGATTAGTGTCGTTTGGTTTACTCTTTGGACGCTTTATATATTACTCCTGGAAGGTCCACACACTGAGATGTCTATTTGCGCCGTCTTGGAACTCTTGTAAGTCCTGGGATGTCGGCAGGGCTTGTGTGGGTAACCCTTTTCTTATAGTTGTTCCTCTACCATCATTTCGGCTAGGATGTTTTTACCAGGAATGCTACCGCGTTACTCGTTGCGATTTATACATTCAGCTGTTGTTCTGCAACACTTCTGTAGTGGGACCATTTTCGGCACGCAAAGAATGTGTGCTCTGCTGAGTCGGACTCACCATAGTCTATGCCATGGCCGGTTAGGATTTGGGTTATCCAACGGTTCGTTTCACCACACTAGCGTTCTACCTAGACACTTACGTTGGGTATCAATCTGTTGGCCCACTTACCTCTCGTGCTCTTGTCCCATTTGGCTTGCCATTTACGCCCCATGTTCCCGGTTTCTGTTTTGTGTTCTGGGTTGTTTTGTGACCCACGCACTCCAGGCTGCAGGTATCCGTTGATGGGCACAATACCGCTGATTATCAGCACGCCGGTGTGTCGGTGGAGACAGTACAGTATGCCTGTGCAACTCCAATTCCAAGCCTTTTCTGGCAGGTGCATAATATTGGACTATTGGACAATTTAATTGTTCTTGAGAAAAGTATGCCATTCCACGCTCGATGAATAATATACTAGTTTTCCATGTACAACTTTTAAAATCTTGTGCTACTTACTTGACATCCATGAGTCGACCCATCTTTCAGGTGGTCGGCCGTTGCTCTGGTTTTGTAGAGATATTGCACCTTGGCCCAGTGTGCTCAGTGTCTTGTATTATGTCACTCAAGGTCATTTTTATTTTTTGGCAATTTTATCTCAACTAATACTGATAAAAATACATATAAGAGCCATAAATCAGCAAGAAGAAGATGAAGAAAAATACATATTTTTTGCTTATTAAGTTATAATAACACATGTTTTGTCAGCAATAAAATAAATTATATTAATAAATCATGAAAAACGCCTAAGAGAAGTGAGACATTGTTAAATTTATCTACGTTTTATACCTTCAAAACTCCACAGGAAAAAAAAGGCAAAGTTTCAATTTCCAACCGAATCATTTCGCTGCTGAAAAACATAAAAACCTCTTGGGCATTCGGGACTTTGGTAACGTTTTCGGCGAGTTGGATTTTCCAACCCTTCCAATACTGCGAGGTGGGATTTGACAAAGTTAGCACTCGCTGCTGCTAACGCTCGATGCTTCTTCCCACGGAAAACTAGAGCCCGAAAAGTTCGCATTTTTATAAGCGAGGTTTTACTGCCACGATGCTCCGGCTGGTGTGTTTGGCATCGCTCGGAAAAACTCACCGAATTCGCGTGCTGCCCACCCTCGCGCGGGCAATCGGCCATCGCGAATCGCAACAATTTACTCGTTTTACGCGACAAAAGATGCCCGACCTCATAACACGGATCTGGCTGCTGGTTTGGACGAGCAATAAAACGCCACATTTTCGCCGCAGCTCATCAGAAATGCAGGCCGCTCGTAAAATTGTTCTGCCATGCTTCTACGATGTTTATTCATTATTCCGGTTTTATTTCGCGTTGAATACACTTGGACAATTTCGTAAATCCATGGGGATATTACTAATCCGTATAATTGTATCATTTTCTGTATTTAGAGCGAAATAATAGGGTCTAAAGTGAAAATAACCTCAATTAAGAATTGTTACTCAGTATAACCCAATATACACCGGGTTGATATTATTTTAAAAGGGTTTTATTATGAAATTGTTTAAGCCTATTAGAAATAAATCGACTTACAAATCAGTTATTATTTATACATAT
>WSZQ02045042.1:5597-18377 GCA_019419845.2 Weissflogia rhopalogaster
GAAAAGACTCCGAAGTAAAAGTTTGAAAATTCGCTTCAAAAGCTTAGTAAATGATAAAATATTTTCCAAGAAGAAATTTCATTAGAAAGAGGATTAAACGTTCTATAATTAGAGATTTACTGAAAGATGTACTACAAATGCTTTTCATGTTACAATGAAATGAATTTATTTTTTTGAAGACCTATAAAATCCACATAAGTCAGGAAACTTGTATGAAAATAGATCTATACAATGGAGAATTTTACTGGCTATCACATGCTATAATCCTTTAATAACTGTAACTATTTTCCGAGGAGTTATGGATAGTTTTCCACAAAAAGTGCACGAACAAAATTAACTGACTCCTGACAATTTATCGTTTCAACTAAGACTAGAATATCTTGCCATCAAATTATCGAAATTTGATGGGTTAAACTTTCTAAGATAGTCAATTAAACCAGCTTTCTGATGATACATGGTTATTATACAGGGTGTTTTGAGAAATTCTTTTAAATTGACTTTGAAAATTCGTAATAACTGAACTAACTAAATTCCGTCTAAACAAGATGGTCAACCATACCAACCATTTTCCATGGAAAGCCTGTCAAAGGCAGGCATTCCCGTCGAACGTATTTAGTAATGTCCAGCGCGCAAATAGTTTAAGTGTGTTTAATGCGTTTAATTTAAAGTTGAAAATTTCGCAGACCGACTGACCGCAAGGGCACGACCGCAGCGGTTCAAGTCCGTGTATGCGATGCATCTCATGCACCCAAGGGTTGCATCCGAAAAGGTTACGTGTGCAACAGAGGGTTGGTTATTGCGGTTTTGTGCACGCCCCAGCACCGCGGTTCAATCAACTAAGTTTAATTCCGATTCCGGCAATACACATTTACACACATACGCACACACAAAGACGACAAAACAACCAGAAATGCATTTCGTCGAAAAAATTAGACGAAACAAAATTAGACAACCCTTAAAATCAACCCTATGTCCTTGGACGAATGCAATTTAATGTATATTGTTGTCGATATTACGATTACAATCAATCGGTAATCATAAATCATCCAAAGCTGCACAATGAGGGTTTGTAGACGTTCATCCCCTAAGTTCCGGCCCTAAACTGTGTCTCGGCGGGAGAGGGAAGAGGGTTTTATTTAAGTTTCACACGGAAGGAAATTTTCAATATTCATATCTCTGGGTGTCATCTCCGAAAAGCATAGTCAATGGCCATTTATTCGGTCGTTTTTTTTTCTTTTGAGGGTTGCGTGTCATTGTGTGTTTTGTGCGCGTAACTAGAGGGTGAATGATTATGATTATTGTTATGGTGTTGGATGCTGGCCGGGTCATTAAAAGTGGGTAAGGTTGAATGCCACAGCGGACAAACAGAGAATCGTCGGCGTATTTTTGACACGTGTATTGTTTGACACCCGTTTGGTTCTTAAAATATGAGGGTTGAAAAATGAAAACATAGAGATACAAGAGAATTTTCCGCTCTTCAATATAAGGGACAACATAAAAAATACCTTAAAACGTTTCCGAGTTATCGTCAAAAAATGTAAAGCAATTTTTTAAAGATTCACTTTCTCCAAATAAATTTCACCTTTAAGGCAATGTTTCAAGCGAATAAATTATGATAGGTTGGTAAATGTAGTCAATATTTATTCATAATTTCATTGGCTATTTAAATGTTCCGATTTAATTATCATAGTTACGAAATAAGTTTATTTAAATCGTAAAAATTTGATTAATAGTAATTTATAATGGAATAAAAAGGTATACTTTGAGAAAAAGTGGCATAAATCCGAGAAAAATTAATGAATTTACCCGGATTATATTTCATATGAAAGCTGATAAAATTATCTATTGTTAGTCTTATTTACATAAATAATATTGACAATAGGTATAGTTTTACAGGCCATTGAACACAGGGGTAGTTTTATAAAAGTAACCCCCTGAAACGGGCCGCTCATGTTTCCCAGTCCATAACTTTTAAAAGAAATAAGATTTTAAACATCTGCTTTTACGAAAAGAAAGCCAAGAAAATTGTCTTTCTAATGATATTACATTTCATTAGTAATAAGTAAGACATAATATATATTTTAGGCCTAAAGTTAGAAATTTTTTCGTGAATATTAAAAGCTTGAATTGTTTTCATGTACTTTTTCAATAAAATCGTCTATAACTCCTTAACAAATTTTGCAAGAAATATAAATGATGTACCAAAAGATAGCTAGTTTCCTACAGTTTTCAAAAATGTATATATTGTGCTATGGGACTTTTAACATACTAGCTTAAAATCTTACAGAACACGGAGCTAACTTTTCCATGACATATAAAAAGTTAAATTTTTATAAAAAGTTCTAATAAAATTAAATTCTTTACTTTGATAAGTGTTATGTAGGACACTAATGATACAAATAAAGCATTTAAGATAAGTATTTATAATCTGCGTATACAAAATTATCCAAAAATAGCCACTTTTCCATCTTGCACCTGCGCTTAATAGGATGTAAAAGCACCGCCACGCAGATTGTGACGACGCAACAAAACGGGAAACACGGCGAAAGCCTAATACTTTCTAAGCGGCTTAAACATCCTGTAAGTCATCGCAACCGTTTTGTATCGTTCTTCGAGCGTCTAGTTGTTGTTGTCCTGCCGCACCCCGTTCAAACCCGCGAAAAATGGCTGGTTCAAATTAGAATCAAAATACGCCTCCGCATTCACCTGTTTGCCAACAAATGTTAGTTCAGCCAGCACATGAATATGAACTGCATTGACTGCGTCACCGGCTACGGCAAAGTTCTAGTTGAAATCCTGCGAAACATGCGGCCGCACTGCGAGGGCGGTGGCGGCGGCAACGGAAAACCAACAAAGCCGAAAGCCGGAAAAGCTCTAAACACGTGATTTCAATAGTACGCGTATGTGTATGCCCGTGGATGTGATGTGTACTAACCCTTTCAATTTTCGCGTAAACGGGAAAATTGCCAAACTCGTACGAACTATGAGTATATTACACGATAACTACTTAACCTCACTTAATGGTTACATAAAGCTCATTATAAATACTTTCCATTTAAAAGTGGATTGAATAAAAAATATAAACTTGCAAAGGATTTTGTTAAACAGTATTTCTGAAATAAGACATAATAATGAAAATTATGCAAACACCCAGTATAAATTGTGCTTGCTTTCTATGGGTTTAGTATATTACCCGACTGAATACATATAACCTACAAAATTCTATAATAATTTGCCGCTAAATCAAGCCTTGTTGCAATTAAAAGTTGTTGAAATTACACTAGTAAAATGAAAGCTCTCTCTTCCGGCACCACTTACGACTAGTTGCCGAAAGCTGCAACATTGATAAACACATATTCTGAATCAAGGAAAAACTTACTTTCTGCTGGTGTAGTTTCATGATAGTTTAGAAATTATACGTGCTCAAAGCCAAAAATTGCCCCAAAATTTGTTACGAAAACGAAAATGAGAAATTTTGACCACGTTCAGACACGAAAAAATATATCTTGTAAAAATGTTTTCAAATAGTGAATGAGAACATTTGACAGAGAATTTAATTGGCAATTAGCACCGTAAACCTAATTTCCACATTTTAATGACGATCAAAAGTTATGAGACAATAACCACAGGCGACCGAGATCAGTAGGTTATTTTTACCAAACTGTCCACGCCGAATTCGGCCTATAAATCAGTAACCGATTTGAATATTAACAAAGCAAACGCGTCATTCAATGGCTAGTTTTCCCTGCTTTCAAATGATGTATTACACGGGAAATTCGGAAAATTTTTAGCTAGTTTCATCGCATTTTCCGAAACAAAAGCTTTGCAAAATGCAAAAAAGCGGAACAAATTGTATTCTGATATGGTGGGGAAGTCGATAAAAATCATCCATTATTTTTTTCACTTGTACAAAGCTTTGTACACATTATCCTTCCTTTATCCAGGCGCTGTGCAAAAAGGATTTGATGTGTTCATGTGTTGGCCGTTCCGGCCGAAAACGTTTCGTACAAATAATTAATTAAACGTGACCCCAGTACAACGAGCAGGAGGCGCTCCTTTTTCCGCCGCCTCCATCGGCCCTGCTTTCCGGCCTACCTCCTTCAGTGAAAGAGTGGTGAGGGGTGGCATTGGTGGCGGCGCGGTGGCCAGCCGGCCTTTCCATTGTGTCAGTCTGCGTCGGCTGGCCGAAAACCGAATCAATCTTCGAGAGGCCGAGTGTACCGACATCCCAACATCACCCCCCAAAAGCTGGATGGCGGAGGTTTTCCTCAAGCTGCACGGCTGAGAGGAGTGAGGAACACGCCTGGAACTTGGGGAAATTGGGAGGAATTGCACTTTCATTGCTTTTGCACACCCGGATGTAAACAACCAGATCGCTCTGGAGGGCTTTGGACGCTTTGAGCGCTCCAGACGAAGACAAGTGGAAGATCAACTTCCTACGAAACTAAGGGCGGAACAAAGACAGTCTAGGATAGGAGGAGGAAAAATTTCATCCTACAAATGAAGATGAAAACACGGCCCAAAAGCGAAATAAAAACAAATCGTTGATAAATTAATTTACTTTCCTTTCGGACTCCAACGAAAACATTTGTTCCCTTTTCCATTTCCCAGTATTTATTAATTAATTATCGGATTTATTTTTCTTTCTTAGAATTTTAGGTAGAAACACTTTTTTTGATATCACGTTTTGCATGGTTTGAAAACATCGAATGAAGAAAATTTTCAGTCGGTATGGGTATAAAAGTTTTAATTTGACAAAAAATACCATAACTCCGTGAAAATTTACTGAATCTTCCA
Source organism: Weissflogia rhopalogaster (assembly GCA_019419845.2). NCBI lineage: Eukaryota > Metazoa > Arthropoda > Insecta > Coleoptera > Staphylinidae > Weissflogia > Weissflogia rhopalogaster. Next base: position 10,395 of record WSZQ02045042.1, read on the forward strand.
AGATTATGTATCATTCGAAAGCTGGGAAAATAATCTAAATTGATGTATTTAAACAAATATCGAAATTATATCGAAAGTAATTATAAATTTACAGGCCAATGAATAACAAGGTACTTTTCTGAAAATAATCTTCTGAAACCAGTCAAGCGTGTTCTTCTACCCGTAACTTTTGAAAAAAATATCATATTAAATATCTGCTTTCACCAAATTAAAGTCGAGGAAATTATCCTTCTAACGATGTAGCACACCCTCAGGAATATATAGAACAGAATAGATATTTTCAGGCCTGAATTTGGATCACTTTTGCGAACATCGAAACCATGAAACTCTTTCATGTACTTCTCCAATGAAATGTTCAACAACTCCTACGCTAATAAAGTCAGGAATATAAATGTTATACCAAAAGTTAGCCACTTTTCTAGGCAATTTAATAATGTATACATTATGCCAAGAAAATATAATGATACTCTTTTAAAATGCTGCAGAACACGGAGGCATCTTTTCCATGTCATATAAAATGTAAAATTGTATCATTTTTTTCTAAATAAAATTAGACGTAAACTAGAAAAGTAGAATTAACACTGAAGGCATTTAACAGATGTTGCTTTTTCATCTTGGGGGCGTATAGTAAAATTTGCTCCAACCGGCGCCTCCACCAAACCCTCAGAACAAGGCAAGTAGATGTAATTGAAAATCCTTCTCAGCCATTTTTCCCACCCCTAACTTACTACCAAAACACAAATTTTAATTTTTTCCTTAAAAAAAACTTTTAGCTTAAAAATACAAGGAAACAATGCCTGAGATATGGTGCAATAAACGGATATAGTATAATAATTTTATATATAATGTCTTATAGTGATGTGAGGCGGTTGAAAAGGGAATATTTTTAGGATTCGCAGGCGCACGCGGTGCGCCGAGAGCGTGGTCGGGGTTGGGCCATTTCGGGTATCGATCTCCGCCGCCAACGCCACTGCCGCCGCGCCACCACCAACCACCGCCACCGCCTAACGCGCAGTCGACGAGTGCGTGCAACGACCGCCGAAAACCGCCGCCGAGTGCACGCCGCCACCAGAAACAACGTGGCTCTACATTTGTATATATGCTGATTTTTATGTTTCATCTTTAACATACGATATTTCTTAAACAAATGTCATATTATAGAAGTATATTGGTATAATTTAAAATATTATTTTATTAGCTTTCTTTTGAAGTTCTTTTCATGGATAGATCTGAAACATTTAGTACGACAGAGACGAAATAAGTTAAGACTTATCTTTTTAATACATATATTGAGTAAATTTCGTTTCATCAACTTTATGCAATGATATCTTACACTTTGCAAATTCCTGAAAATCGGGAGGTATGGAATTGGAAAATCACTAAAATTCTCTATTCACTAATGAAAATTCTACTTAATTAGGATTTTTATTGATTAAGATAGCAGTAGTTAAGTGAAAACCTTTCCTACCAAAATTTTATTTAATTTTGGTTACGCCAACTTTGGACAGAGATACCATAAATACTATAAGGTACTCTGCATTATGCTCTTCATATTATGAAAGACAATTTAATTATAACTATAATCTGGGAAAATATCATAAGCTTTTAGTTAATAATGACGATGTTATAATTAATTAAAGTTAATGTAATTTCCTTCCACGATAACGAATTTTAAAAGCTCAACTTTGAGGTCATATTACTCAATTTTCAAAAAAGTTTGAAAAAGATTCATAGGTACCAAATTAAAGATAATTTCATTCGCTATCAAATCTTGCATATCGCTTTATGATCGCTCATTGCTCAAAGAAGTTATTAAGACATGTCTGTAGCAATCGTAAAAATGATACAAAAATTCGCTAGTCCACTTTGACTAAAGATATCTTGTATCTCAAAATTATATCATACATCATTTTTGATACCATTTTAAAGACAATTTTAATTATTATACATATCCGTAAAAAAACCAAGGTTAAGGTCAACAATGTAAAGGCTATACAAAAAAAAAACACTCAAATCGAAAACGAAAAATCACAAAATATTTTGGTACAGCTAAAATTTTGTTTAAATTAATGTTGAACTTAGCTTGACCGGACTGAGTGTGCGTGAAAATGGTGTGCAAATATTTGCTATTTGGCAGCACGGCCGGCGGCGGCGGTGGCGGTTGGCGAAAAGGGGATATAATACACGTCCGAATAAACAATTTGCGAGTGAACGCATCCGGCAAATAAAATTATCGAATTGTTTGCCTATTAATTGGATGAAAAACCGCTCCACGCCGAACCGCCCCCAACGCCCTTCAAAAACCTCACCGCTATGACGTCCTTCCATCCCTCAGAACCACCCCCGGCCCACCCAAATCATTATGGCCACGCAAAAACGGCAAACGAACCACATTCAGAAAATCAGAGGAAATTTCCCTGCCATTTCACGTTTTATTTATTTATTAAATTATTTATTCGCATACGCATAATTTAAATTTAGCGAAATTTACTACTGGCATTAATTAATTTTATACAGGGTGTCAGAAAAATGTCATGATTTTTATATTATTTTTTACATAGATTTTTTGAACGCATTTTTCTAAACTATTTTTTGTAAATTTCAGAAAGGAGAAAATATATTCCTTATTATACAGTATAAAAGCCCTGAGAGACCACGCTGTCGGAGGTGGTTTTTCGGGCATGAGACTCAGTGATAAATAAAATATTTTCCATTATCGACTGGCCCGCCGCCGCCTCCCCGCGTATTATTATTATTCATGAATTCGTCCCGATGTTTATTCGTTCGATATACGTGCGGCGCATGTTTGCGCTCTGCGGCTAGCCCCCCAACTCGTCGCTGCCACCAACATGTCCCTGCCGCCCCACAGTCGCATCCCGCGGGCTTATGCAGTATATAGCGGAAAGTTTCTAATTATGAACCAGGTCGAAGACTGTTGATATTCTCTGTTAATTGATGTTTTTCCAATGGATTATTTATGCTATGTGCGCGCGTTGGGCAAACTTGTCAAGCGGTGAAAAATCGTTCGTAACTCAGTACACAGTGGATGTATTTTCACCTGGTATGAAAATTATGAATGCCCGGAAAATTCTCTTTAACCTACAATGGTATGTATTTTCATTGTGGCGGAACTTTCTACATAATTTGCGAGTTTTCTATAGACGATGTGTCAAAAATGTAAACATGCATTGTTCGGAAAAACTGATGATATCTCATTGGAAATTTAAGATAGTTCAAATCTGTAGACGGTTTTGAAATGCAGGTTAAATTTGCTTTCCTGAAGAATCCCTCATCATCATCATCATCAGTACATTTTTTAAATTGTCTCAGCACGTAGAGTTTAAAGGTACAGCAATATAGTTTTACAACATTTCTTCAAACAGTTCAAAGAATCGTCCATAACTTTTCACGCTAACGACATATTTTTCTAAAAGCAATAAATTATGAAAACCCGGGAAGTTCTCTTTCACATGGCCTTAAGTACCTTTTCAATATATTATTACTTTTATCATTATTTAGGCATTTAATCACAAATACTGTTATTGGATATTAAATATGAAGTATTTTAGAAAACTCATGATAACTCAATGGAAAATCATGGTATTTTTAATTGTTTGACTACAATAAAAACCAGAAGAAATTTTCTTTTCTAGGGTGAAGAAGCAGCTGGGCTAGATGTAGAAGTTAAGATGTTATGGGGTTTTAAAAAATAATAATAATTTGCACAATAAAATTTAAAATATGTCTAGGAAAACACGTGATAACTAATTGGGAAATGATGTTATTTTTAATTGACTGACGGCTGCAGAAACTACAATAGATGTCCCTTCTTACAGTGAAGAAACCACTGTGCTACCTATGGTAGTCTTCATGTTAAACGACTTTTCAGAAAACAATAATAATTTTTGAAGATTGGTTCAACACGTTTCGAAAAGTTCCTAATTGAATTTAGATGCTCACAAATTTCCACCATCTTGGTTACACCTTCAGCCGGCGTATGTCTGCATGACGCACCGTCTGCCGCCCCCTTGTCTTGTGATATAATGATATACAATACAATTTGTCTAATATAGGTGGAGCGAAGCGCTGGCACATCGCAACTTTGACGCGTTGGAAACTCGAAGACGCTTTGTGCATTTAAATCAAGTTTCCATCCCGCCTCCCAGCTCCCTTCCAACGCCGCCTCTCACACCTCTCGCGGAAACTCAACGTTGCCGCCTCCGCCTTGCTTTCGTTAAGGTTTTAATGCATTAAGGTGTCGATTATTTAAGGCGTTTCGCCGGCTTTGTAATTAGCCAAATCGAGGTGGTAGCGCGTAGGTACGAGATGTCTTCACCCGCTTTCCCGGCGCGCCGCCCGCCTCCGCTGCCACCTCCTTACGCTGGTACTCGCGTATTTGTAGTTATGCGACGACCGCAGAATGTAGATGCAAAGCTGCGGTCTCGCGTCGAGGAATATTAGCCGTCGAATATATGTAGGTGCGCATTCTGCTGCCACCCCTCACAAACGACTCTGCCGCCTTGTCGCGCTAGCTGTGCGCGCGTGATGGGGGTTGGTGAGAAAGCCGAAACGCGCATAAGTCGTGAAACGTCTCCGACGAATATGGTATTCTCTCAGAGTCATCCTGCATAATTATTACAAAACCTCCACACGACCGCCGCCAACCGCCACCACAGCCGCCTTCGACTACCGGCAACCACCCTCTTCCCAGAAACGCAGTGCGTGTGCTGACATACGAGGTCTTAAGATGTCTTACGATGATGTAAAACCCGCACGTTTCGTCGCGCAAATGAGCGTTGGGGAGCTGCTTGATGTCTTATTTTACACACGGATTACTTATATTCAAAATATGCTCCCATATTTAGGGAATTCATTTGATTTGATGTATACTTATTATATTTCCATCAGATTTCCATCTTCTGCTTAAAATTTCTTCATTTTTTGTCCTCATTACTATTTCGTAAGGTATTTTCCACTTTGACGTTAAATATCTCCTTAATTAATAACACCCGGTATATGTGAAACACAACTTTAGATTCCCCAGTTAATATACTTTTTAACTGTAGTTGTCGTTTCTTATTATTTAATCAGAATTTTCCACAATTTTCGATTTTTTCAAAATATTCATAATTTTCTACTGCAAAACTTCCCAAATCCTTCAACTTTAAGGCAACTTAACTTCTAAACCTCAAACACCCCTTATATGAAAATATAAACATATAGTAGTAAATTTAATGGGTTATAAAACTGTCTAATAACATTGTGTAACTACCGTACAGAATTTCCAGAAATCGATACTTTACTGAACATGAACCTTTATTTTTCAAATTTGTAATTATCGAAAATGTTAATTTTTTGACAATTAAACATGTATATTCCAAACTATATGACTATAGTGACTGAATGTCACCCAAAATAAGATATTCACATTAATAAATCACGTAGTTTCGACATGAGACTTAGGATTTATGAACTAAGAGTTGTTTATGGCAACTATAATTGCATAAATTCCTCGATTCTAATTTATTTCCCACTTCGCCGTTTAGAATCTCATTAATTATAAACACCCTGTATTTGAAAAACACATTGTTCGGTTCTCCATTAAATGCTCAGTATGATAGTTGTATCTATTTCTTCCTAGCTATTCAAAATTTTCCACAATCGTTAATTTTATCATTAAATTTATGATGAATAACTGATTCACGTCGAGAAATACTCAACTTTGAGGGCTTAAAGTTTCAAAGTTTTAAACACCCTGTATATGGGACTTTAAGCATTCATAAGACAATTTAATGGGCTATAAAGCTGTTTAATAACAATACGTAATTACCTGTCAGGATGTCTTCAAATCGATACTTTACTCAAAAGTGCCCTAGTTTTTCACGATTGTCATTTTTCCTAATCTTCAATTTTTGAATACTAAAAGGTGTATACTCTGTATAAAATATTAAAATAATGTGTATCGCATCCTTATAGATATTAATGATTAATGATAAGCCTCCATGAGGCCTATCTCGAATGTTAATCCGTCTTAGACTAATAATTATCTTAAGCTCCTAGAGGAGATCAAACACAATCTTTTAGTTTAAGAGCCTAAAACCCGCAGGTATCATAACATCATGTATAATCAAATAGGCAGAGATCAAACAGAATTTAATATGCTTTACAATAGTATATTACGTTGCCATAAAATCATGTACAGGATGTTAAATAATTCAGGTTGAAGTGGAAATTATCAGTTTGATGCTTTTAATAATCTTAATCAAAATTTTAAAAAATTGATATTTGAGGCATTATGTCAAATATGATTAATTTTTCGTGAGAGATTTCTGAAAGTACATTAAATTCTGGACAGGATTATGTGCATAATACCAGGTGATTACAAGTGGTTTAGGAATGACGAAGGAAAAAAGTTGAAAGTCTGAAATTTTTATGAAACTTAATCGATGGCGATATATAGCAGCAGTATATTATGTGGTAGCAAGCTGTTGAAATACAGCTTTCCTGCGGTATTCCTGCGGTAAGTACACACAATGTCACTGTCGAATTTGCGGGCAAGAATAACAGCGGGCACAGGTAGCAACGGGACAACAAGAGGCTGGTATGGCACGGGCGGGCGGGAACAAAGTTGTTTATTTCACGTTCGGTCGCACACCGTTCACCGCCACCACTACCGCCACCAGCTTTTCACAATCCAACCCTTAGAAACGCCATCCACAAATATCTATAGAGGTTTATACCTAGACCTCACTGGCTAAACTAGTCATCACTCTATCTCTCTCTCTCTCTCTACCAGACTTCCACAGGTATGAACCTCTTTCTCTCACCGACCTGGCTCTCACTGTTCCTTCCTCCAAGGTGGAGAGCATCGAATATAATCGTTTTATAATCCGCCCGCTAATCCTCAATTACAAATACGTAATCCGCCATTTGTGCCTCGTCCCTTACACACTTCTTGTATGCTCGATGTGCGATGTGCGAATACTTCCACTCTTGTGGAAGCAACCGAGGCAAGCCAGTTGATGTGGACGAGACTTAAATTTCGGATTTGTAGGCTAGTTGTGACGCACTTTGGCCCTGTTATGCCAAACAGATGAAATTATTGCTGGGCTGATGCTTGAGTTTCCTTTGTCAGTCTTTATCAGTCTTTGTGTGAGTCGGAGGGCTGCTTTCGGAGGGTGTATAGTTGGGGTGCGTTTTCAGGGGGCCCCGGAGTAGAAGAGAGGGATGCCCAGGGAAAGGGGCTATCGATTCCCGGAGGTTGCATGTCGCATGCGACGACAGGGCTTCACCCATTTCAAGCTCCGCGCCGAATCAATTCGATTATTTCGGAAAGATGCAATTATCTGCGCAACCATTCAAGCGAATTCGAAAATTCCAGAAAGCATATGTCGGGAATTTAATTCTCTATGATATGCCATATTGTATTTTATACCGAGAGTTTAATAAATATAGTGATCATCAACAACAACTTGAAAGTCCAAGAAATAGATATCTTAGACAACAAATTTACTAAATCAGAGGGTATGAGACACCCTGTGAAGATATCCCCGGGGAGTAAATTTTATTACACAGCTAGAAAATCCCACTTTTAAGTCATATATAGTTTTGTCCTTTGGTTTTTAGGGAGTTGCGTTGTTTTAGGGTCTAATTGCTTCAAATAATTTAACTGTTCCAAAGAGTATGTGACTATAATGATGGATTATGCAAAATTGTACGGAGACATTTGAATTGTTTGAACGGCTTGCGATAGCTGCTTAAAGTAACTTTAAAATGATGCATGACACATAAACTGGAAGAGGTTATAAAACCTAGAATATTGAGGAAAAACTTGCCATTCTTTTTTTTTCATTTCTGAGAGAAATTTGATGAATTTTTACTGATTTCGGGAAACCCTGAAGAACTATCTACTTGAAATTATAGTATAAGGCATATAAATATTTTTAGTATCGTTATTTGTGTCATATTTGTACAGGGTGTTAT
>WSZQ02045042.1:18477-30898 GCA_019419845.2 Weissflogia rhopalogaster
TAGAGATTATGGGGTGCCCAATAGAGCTATCATCCTGAAAATGGAGTATAAGACAGCTGAATAGTTCTACCATCAATATCCATATCGTTTTTCAACATGGTATTGATTAAACTGTTCTCATTTTGGCAACAAACTTATTTAAACTATTTCATAAAATGGTAAGTGCACAAAACATGAGTAGAAAATCAATAATAAAGGAAAATCCGCTGGAGACATTTCATATTTCTTGACCTCATCTGAAAGCTGATAAAATTAGCTCTCAAATGGCATATGATCCATATACAGGGTGTCTTTGAAAACAACAATAAATTGAACCTGAACTCAACGAATGTTTTCCTAAATATTCTAATTAAATATGACACAAATTTTGAAGTTTCATTGGCCAGAAACAAATCATACTGCCAAAATGAATCCAACAGTTTACGAAAGAGAATTAAAGACAAATTCCTCTGCAATCATAACAAATCGAAGAAATTTAATATTACTTGAGGAAAATCGAGTTGAGACACGTCCTCGATCGAATAAGCTTTGTTTTCGCTGCAATTTGCCATGAGACCATCACGTATAAGTCCACATAAGTCGGAATTCTTCAGATTTAAGCCATCATCTTGTCGCGCGTCGTACTTGCTCGGTGCAGATCTAATAAAAGCCTATTAGCGTTTGCGCTTTGATAAATCTTCGTTGAGGCATTCATTTCTTTTCCGCCATTGATTCAGGCGAGGGTTGGGCCGGTTTGAAAGCAATCCGCCGGGCCTGTTCAAAAAATGCACGCATCCCCTTTTGCCTCTCTTCCCACATCTTATATCCAGCCTTTCCATGCGCGCTTTGTTGGCGCTCCACACGGAAAGCTTTGCGAAATGCTGAGGAAACTGGCGTCGCTCGGTTCCGGGCGCAAACAAAAATAAATTGAAACAAATAGGGATTAGGTATTTGTAATTGGAGATTAGAGCAGAGATTATACGATGATTAAATCTCAACGCTCGGCGGCGAACTGGGATGGCTCGGCACAGTACGGAGGACGTGCACCACGTTCATCCCTTTATGTGTTCTGTTTTTGTTTGGCTGTGTGCGGAGGGAAATGAACGAACAAAGCCGACTTTTATTCCGAAGAACTGAGGCTGCGGCGAGCGATGCTCAACTTTGAACTCAATTTGCACCTACACCACACAACACCATGTATACGATAAAATGCGTACCAATGTATTTGATATATTTGATCTTAACTAATTGTAAGACTTTTAGAAATTTAAAATAAATCCTTCAATAAGTCTCATAATTCACTTCTTAAACACCAAAAATGTAGTAAAATACAAACTTCAACTTTGACTTCAATTTAATATTAGCTATTGTAAGGCAACGTATATGTAACTTACATTTTAGGAAAGTAAATTTAATACTCTATACACTGAGGTATAAACCATTTTATTATCTCTATAGGAAACTAGGGAAAATGCTATTAAAGTAACGAACAGAAACTGCAAATTTGAGTTCATTTTTGGTTACTCCACTTCAAGAGCAGATAATTTGGTTTCGAAAAACACCCTGTCCAAAGTGAGTACATCATTAGATTCAAAATTTTCTTGGCTTTTCTCTGAAATTTTGATAGTTCCACTAGTCCCGTTAGTTATTGTGTAAATTTCAATTTAGTGACTAGAAAACTTTTCGATAATGGTTCCAAAAAACTTCATGGACATTTGAAGGCTATTGAAACTCCTTTAATAAATCGTCACAAATAAGGGACTAATCCTATTTTATTACAAATTTAACCAGCGTTACTCTAAGGTTAGATCCAATTCTTAATCCTTAAGTATTGGGATATTGAGTTCATTTAAACCAATAGGGACTTATGGGAGTGCCATTCATATAACAGAACTTTTCACTTAAGGCGTTATTCTATCATTTCCTGGAATATCCTATATAAAATAGTTAACCAGCTTGAAAGGTAATATAATACACTATAAAATAAGGTATAACCCATTTTTATATCTCTACAGGGAACTTCGGAAAGTGCTAAGAAAGTTATGAACAGAAAGTGCAAATTTGAGTTAATTTTTGGTTACTCCACTTTAAGAGTTGATAATTTGGTTTCGGGAAACACCCAGTTTAATGTAAATACATCAATAGATTCAAAATTTTATTGGCTTTTCTATGAAGTTTGAATAATTATACTGGTCCTGTTGGTTATTATTTAAACTACAAGTAAGTAACTAAAAATCTTTGTCGGTAATGTAAATGAAAAACTGTCTCGGCCTTTGGAGGCAATTTAACCTTACTTATTCCATCACCACGTAAACAAGCCTTGCATCATTTTATTCGCTATTTAACCAGCTTTAATGTTGGATAAAACCTAATTCGTTGATCTTGAAGATTGTGACGAAGAGATCATTTTCAACGTTTCTATAAAAGTAAATATAACCTTGATATTTATTTGATTTTTTTTAGAATGTATGCAGGATACGTTGTGGAATATAGGATAGTAGGATAAGCGATGAAATTCTGAATACACTGATGTAGGTTTCACTGACGTAGCACTTTTGGAAGTAGGTGAAATTTGAATGGAAAGATAACATTTTTGACATAGCACTAAACATTTCCGCCTAAAAGCAGCGTGACGGGTGTGCACGGTTGGGAGCATCGTGACCGGACATATCCCACCATGTCCCCAAAAATGCGCATTATCGCCGCCGCCACCACCGAGAGCCGGGCTCGCGCAAACTTTCCGATTAGATACACTTCCGAGCCACTAACCCCGTTTATCCAAAGTTTCCAGCACCAAGTTGTCGGCGTTGTTCTCACCCGTCGAAAGAATTTCCTGCGCCAACAGCATTTTCACTTCCCATGTCCACCTTATTTGTACATTTTTCCTCGTTTGTCCACATCCGGTAGGACGCCTCCGCGGACCCCCCCGTTTCGTCCTTTTCATTGCTCACTGGAGTAGTTTCGAGTGAGGACATTAAATCATCAGACATTATTCGTCACACTTTACACCGAAAAAAAAACATGGAAAACGTTTGCCAAACGGATGGTGGCTAAGAGCATGTACTAGAAGCTAGGGGTAGAAGTAGGAGTGAAACTACGAAAAGAGACAGCAAGGGGAATGGATAGGTAAAGTGCGTCAGGGCTTTTAGTGACCTAATTATGAAATCAGCGCCGGATTTTTAAAAGCACTGGCGTCGCCCTCGGTGGTGGAGGCGGCCGCGACGATGGTGTGGCGGCGAAGCGCGACGAATGGGACGTTAAAAACCATGCCACCGCCGCGAAACGTCAAGCGGGCAACCCTCGTTACGTGAACGTCACGACACTCGCGCCAGTCTCTTCGACGAACTGCGTTTTTCCGGCCTGGCTATTCCCCGTCTCACTTTCAGTACCCTCAGTGGCCTACTTGTTTCCCTTAGCACAACGAGGCTAGGGGAGGTAAGGGGGTGTGTAGATTCGTGGGTGTGAGTGGGATCACTGGAATGCTGTGCGAACAGCCCTCCATTTTCGGCGAGCGCCTGAATGTTGAATGATGCTTGATATAAATAGGGGTCGGTTCATTACCCTTTTTAAATTTACAACGCCGACGACACTCTGGCCCGAGGATTGAAGCTGCACTCGACCCTTTCCGAGCACCATGTTCTGTCATCCTAGCATTCTCGCGGAATGAAGGGAAAAAAACTAGACGCCCGAAAAAAAAACTTGTAAGCACTTCAATTTCGACGGCACTTTGCCGACGCAAATCTAAACAACCGACACTAAATTATATCATTTTGTCGATAGCCATTAATGGGCTCATCAGGAAGGGGTTGTACTTAAATATTGTCTCACATTTTGTCCAGCTGTATTAGATTCTTCCCTTTTTATTCTAGTAGAATTATCAATTTTTAGAAATATTTAACGAAATCGTAATTTACAAAAGTTTCCGGTTTACAAAACTGTAACTTACACAACACCCTATGGAAATATTAATACCGTTTGAACAAAATTTGAAAGCCAATAAAATAAGGATGCGGTTAATGTATTCATTTCATACAGGGTGTTTCCAAAAACGAAAATACCGCCTCCAAAAGTTAAAAGTAAGAAAAAATAAGGAAATTCAAAAATATGACGAGAAACAAGCATAAAAAACCCAAAAAATGTGTAGCAATAAAAAAGCGAATGCAGTCGTCATGTCCCATAATCATCTTCGACGCTTGCCAGGAAAACGCTCTACATAGACTCTTAATAACGTCTATAACTCTTCGAACGCGTTTTTTTCTGCAACACTTGCAAGTTTTTCGCTATCCCTTTTTTCTATCTTTATACCGATCTCCTTCTAGCTACAGATACCCACCTCCTTTCATTTTCGACCTCCTTCTCCTGCTTCGACCTCCTGCTACTCCTAGCTCAACCTCTTTCTACGTAAAATCCTGCTACCACCTCCTCCTACCTCTTTTATCCCCTACCACAATGACACATCCTTTTCGGATCCTTTCTTTGGGTTGTTACAAGGAAAAATAGAGAAAAATATGGAAAAGTTTAAGGCTCAAGATTCCTGCTCGAATTAGAACGAACGAAAGGAAACGAAAAAAAGGAGTTCGTCCTAAGGGTATGAGCATGACAGTACGAAATGGAAGATTCCCGATCTAGCCTCGGTCTTGCTGGCCCAGTCCAGGACTCCTAAGGTTCGAGAGAGAGTATTGTCCTGCAGGAGTCGCAAATCACGTGGCTTTTAACGTCCGTCCACCCGGTCGTCCATTATATTACGCGCGACGCTGCCGCAAATGATGTCCCCATATTTCTGGGACTCATAAAAACGTCCCGCATGCTTTATGCCGCCTCCACTCCTCCTGCCAGCTGCCCAACACTCCCAACAGATAGAGAGGATCGAGTTCTTTTCATCTATTCACGTATTTCGAGGAGTAGAACGAGCGACTAGCTATGTTGGGTGGTAGTCAGTAAGGGGTGGTGGAGGCAGGCGGGGGCAATAGGAGGCAGTAGGGGTGCGGCAGAGGCAAAGGCAGAGAGCTTTTATCTCGCAGGATCTATTGTTATGCTGCATGAAACAAACCGATATGAGACCAAGTTTTATGCACGCTAGTTTGCCATTTTAAAGTTTCGCGGCAATATTGCGCCGGTCCGGTCGTAGCGAAAGCGAAGAAAGACGATGGGACAACAGGAGGCGGCGAAATTGATATATTTCGAAATAGCGGATGGCGAATTTATTAAAGTTTCGGGTCTTGAAGTGGACGATACTGACGCGTGTTGCCATCGTTGTTTACTATTTCCACACGAAGAGTTTTGGGAAAATTGCCCCCAGCGGGAAAACGCAGCAAGACAGAATGTATCTCTCAACGAATTCGGAAAGCTGGGTAAATTTACTATAAATTTGTTGATAACACAACTTCAATATATTGCACAATACTAAAATAAACCAATTTTAAAATTTCGTTTGTAAATTTCCTAAAAATTATTTTTAAAAACTTAATTTTGAAATTTACATAACATCCAGTATAATTAATATCGTTCTAACTAGTCTTGGGAAACTAAATATAAGGTTTAATCAGATTCAGTTCTTATTTTCAACAAAACATTTCATTTTCCTAAGAATTTTACAACTTAAAGAAAAATATATTAAAACAAAACTTTTGGGGTAAAAATTAAAATGTTTATGAATTAATTGCTGGTAATTCCGAATAGCTATTATCAATCGGTTAACAAGAATTAATATACAATTAAATCTAGATTCAGACTCTGATTTTCATTCCAACATTTATTTTGTAAACATCAAAATTTTTACGATTTTCCCACAAAAATACTTATTTTAGTGTGTTACTACTTTATTTACAATTTACCAATAATTGTCATCAGTTTATGGACTAAATGTCTAAGTTATTGAAAAGCATATTTTTCAAGGATTCTAAAAATGTATATTACTTGAAAATCACATTCTTGGAAATTGCTTTTCTATAAGAAAATAACTATCATATCAATTCTACTTTTGTTAAGTCAATTTGAAGTCCGATATTTGTTAATTATTTACGACCGCGATTAATGAGAAATGAAAAATCGGAAAAAGACACGCGATAGATAATTTTATCTTCCTTCTGAGTATATATTTTTCTTAAAGCTTTTAAAGTTCAGAAACTGAGAAAATGCAGAGTTTTCCAGAAGTTGATATTTCCAAATGTCGATAAACCTCTTTACAAATTTATTGAAGCGATTTCAACACTATGAATAAAGGGCTTTAACAAAATATTTGAAAATATCTGTCAATAGAAATTTGAATCCAAAAAGCATAATTTCATTGCTCATCATATGCTCAGAAATACAGTTTTCGGGAGAATTTAATCTAATTTCTCTAGATTTTTCTGTGACTTTGGAACTTCATGTTTAACAATTAATTACAGAGAAACCTAATAAGATATTAAAAATCTGTAAAGTATATTTGATAGAGAATTTCATCTATTTTCAATAAATAATTTATTTCATACATTTTTCATGCAGGAAACTCTGAATATTTTAAGATTTTTGAAAGATTGCATATTCTTGTGATGAAAAACGGAAAGAATTTGACACAAACTCCTGTTTTTCAAGATCGCAGATTCGCAAAATTTATGAAATATCTGAGCATAGCATTAAATCGAGTTTCCTTCTGAATCCCAAAAACCCAATTTTGTCGAAATCATACGCATAGAAGTTAATTTTCCACGCGAAAAACGCGAGCAAAAACCAACGTTTCAATTCAACTTTTGTTTTGCCACTTTAAAGTTCACCAAAGCGCACACATTTGATTGCGGGGCACTCGCGCGAACTGAAATCGTCTATCCTCGCCGCCGCCACACCACTCAACCGCCACTACTCGCCGTCGGAAAATCGCGTCTGTCGTAATCTTATTCGACAGTGAAATTACTTTCCGAGTGTAGTTTACATACGGCGGGGTCCGCAGTGTCGGGCAAACCCTTCAACCAAAGCTCCCACTCGCTTACTTTCCCAACTAACCGCCCCCCATTTAAACCAGCACCAACCGCCGTCGCCGACGACATCGCTCGCACAACACACACGCAGTTAACCGCCCGCCACAGTCGCGAAAAACGGCGGCGAAACTGCGAGAAAACGGCGACGAAAACCTTTAAAAGTTCTTAGCATTCTTAACACAAAGCGTCGTTTTTCAAACCGCGCGATTTTCATTTCGACGATACACGCCGCGCCGGCTGAGTTTTCGAAACCGCGCCACGGCTACGGAAAATGGATTTTCCGGCCGTTAGTAGGTGCCGCAGGTCATATTTTCGATTTTATTTTATTTTTACTATCTCAATTCACGATTCGCAGCAGCTTTCAAATGGCCCTAGCCTCGGCGGTGACGTTTGGCTAAATCGGGGAAATCTGGGGGAAATATTTCGACATTGCGACCGACAGTGTGGCCCACGTAGAATAATAAAAATGTTTACCGAAAAATGATAGAAATGCCTGGAATATGCACCACAGCCGGCGCGGCGAAGCGAAGATGGAAAATCTATACCGTATGTTAGCACCTACGAGGTTTTCCGCTTTCCAGATTTCGGGCTTTTCTGGAATGCTGTCATGCCTGTGTTTTCCATAGAGACAAGCCGCGCACAGTTTGCTTATTTATGTGCGAGACATTATGCAACTCTTTCTTTTCGGTTACGCCGAAAACCATCAGTTTTAGGGATTTCCCGGTGGAGAAACATGGAAAGCAGTATATTTTTAAATTCTTGAATATATATTTTAGCATCTACATGAATTGCAAGGAAATCAGAGTGTTGGTTTTCCGATAATTTGCAGTTAAACAAACTTTCTTAATTCAAAAGTTACTGAGGAATACTTAGTCATTCACTTTAAGGACCGATAACATGAAAGCTAATAAAATTATTACAAAACGCTAAAAAACCCTATTAAATTCTCCATCAACGGAACTTTATTTCACTAAAATCAGATAAGCTGTTTCCCTGTAACGGGCCACTTCATCAAAGTTGTATAAACTACAAATGAAGTACTGAAATGAAGTGGCAACTTTGACCAAGTTTTAAGGAAAAACGATTGAATATTAAGTAAAAAAAACAAGGCTATCTGAAAGAGAATTTAAAAAGCTATTCAAAAATGACAGATTATTTAAAATAAATAAAAATTATTCGAGTTATATAAAGTTTTGTTGATGTAAACGTTTTTGGAATGAAACACTCCTAAAGATTATTCAACTTTGACCCTTTGTGGCTTCTAAATTATTAAAGCCAGCAATAAAACCTTAACACCGACAGATAGAAAAATTAATTAGCTACAAAATGGCATAAAAATGATAAAAATCGGTTAACGCCAGCGCGCGCAAATCGTGCGGTTCGACAATAACGATTAAAATTACGAGCACAAAAGCGAAGTTACTCACCGTATGTGGTCGCGACGACTGTCATCAGGCAGACAAAGCGGGCTAACGTCCCCATTATGGCCCGGTTGATTTGCACTGCGCCCAGTTTTTCACTCCGAGTTTTTCACGACTCCTCCCGTGGTGGTGTGTGGCACGGAAAAACTAGCCGCCAACCGCGAGCGCTATCTGCAAAACAGCACAAACAAGCACATAAATACAACATGCAACAAACACACTGATACACACTCGATGGTGAAAATTTCGCGCACCCCAAAAACCATTTTATGTAAACGGTCGGATCAGTAACGCACGAAGCGTTCGTGTGGGAAAATTCGCTGACCAGCGCACTTCTCCGGGAAAATCGTTAAATCAGATTTTACGCTGCAGTGTGTTGCAGGCAAGTGTGCCCAGCTTTCGGCTACTCGGAGGCGGGTAGTTTATTAGCAGACGCATACGCTTTTTTAAAAGCAACCGAGAAAGTTTACGCCGATCACGGCGTGTATGGTTTATGAAAACCGCTGCATTGGTTTCGCGGGAAATCGCGATTTTACGTCGGATTTGCAGAGCGTATAAATGATACCCAAGTAGATGTATAAAGTTTATGAGCGCTGATTCGCACAACTGCGCATGTGCAGCGTACTGATTTATACCTCAAAAGAGAGCTAATTTCATACATTTTTATGTCATAGTATAATATTTATTACAACTTCTATCGATAGCGCTACATTCGAAGTTTTCCACGCGCAGGCGAACTGAAAGACGTTGTACCACTTTCGGAATGCCATTTTATCACATCATATCACGAAAACTATAAAAGATATTGAAAAGATGTAAAGTGTACGTCAAAGTGTGTTTAATCAGCTATCGTTCGATATATCCACCAGTAATTTTGATATAGTACAAGCTGAAAAAATGCGCATTTTATATGCTCTTCGAAAACACATCTTAATGACTGATATCACAAGCTGAGTTAATGGAGCTGTAGTTTCCGTGTGTGCATGCGTAGAAAGTTCGATCCCGCTTTAAACAATAGTTTAATTATTCTACTTAAATGTGGAGTTAAGCTATTTATATGATATTGTATCATTTCGATAATATGTACGATTCAACAATGAAAACGAAACCGTAGTTGATGTTCCAAATAAGGAGCATCGATTTTTCCGGCTTGCAAATGAAAAACTATGATACATATTGAGATCACTTAAAATATAAGTTAAAATACACTTAATCAGCTTACGTATTATGTATTTAGTATCAATTTTCATACAGTACAAGCTGATAAAATGCATATTTTGGAATAGAATTCCAAATCCAACCTTGATGTCTGACATGAAACGTCGACTTAATAGCGGCGTATTTTCCGAATGAACATTATTGAGGAACGATGTGTAGTATCAAATGATAGCTTATTTATCCTACTTTTACGAGACATCAAAATATTTAAAATATATATTTGGCTTCGGTAGATATCTGCAATTAAACTAAGGAGAGGAAACAGTTCCACCATTTTCCCGGCTTGTAACTGCAAAACGAATGATGATTTTATAACTATTCAAAGTTTTGCAGACAACAAATTTAATTAGCTTTCAAACGATATTAATTTTATTAAAATATGCAAATCCAAACCGATGCTACAGGGTGATTTCAAACAAGTTTTAAAAACACAAAAATTTTCGAAACTAAAATTTTAACTTTTCTTGATATTTCTGGGCAAACTAAAGGTTTTTCACGTATTTTTCCGATTAAGACATAAAACTATAATAGTCGGCTGTCAAAGTAGGATATTTTTAAATTATCCTATATCATTATTTCCGCGTAAAATCTAACTTTTTCCCAGGGCAACTGAAAACGAGCGTAAACGCCTCCGCGAAAAACCTTTTATTTCAACGAGTTTCCGGCAAGCGTTTCCGCCATTTTTCGTATTATGTGCTGCAATTAAAACCACACGACGCACACATTATTTCCTCGCGGTGGCGTTTTCCAGCCTTCCTTTTATATGCGTGCAAATCGCCGAATGACCGACGAACTTTTCTTTGCCCGGGGAAAATCGACGCGAGGACGTGTTTTACGAGCCGTGGAATAAGCTTTTATGAGCTTTTAAAACAGCATGACATTAGGCAGAAATAAAAGCGTTGATTAAGACTGAAGCCATTACCAGCAGCGAACTAGGGCAAAGCGTTTTCCGCGACCTTGGAAAACGCGACGTGCACCTTCGTTTCGCTATAGTTACTGACAGTTTTCCAGTTTTCCATGTTGAGTTTTAGGCTTGAACAGTTTTCACATGCACACAAATGAAAAATCAGAGCGTGGAAGAGACAAGAAAGTGGAAAATCGACTTCGTATCTTTGTAATAGGGTTCGGAAGGGATGGAAGGGGTGGAAGAGGGTTTTTTTCGTAGATGCTTGTGGCAGTCATAGACACACTAATAAAACCTAAAGCGATCCCAAGAGCTCGTAAACTTTTTTAGTCAACTTTAAACACATTGTATATCAAACTGAAGTTGAGTGGAGCATAGCCCCATTTTTATGATATTTAATTTTGGTGGCAGTTGCGGTTGATATTTTTTTATATTTTTATTTCCTTTATGAACACACTGTATATTGGTATATCTTGCAGGAATTTTGCCAGTGATGTAATATTATCGGCGTGCTTAATGTTTCGTACATCGTTTTTTGTGGCCCTTTTTGCTTGGGGTGGCCTGCAATAAAAGATTTTAACGACTGCATGGGGGGCGGGGATGAAAAAGGGACCGAGTTATAACCTGCGTGAAAATCACGGGAAAGCGATGAAGTTACGTGCGAGTTCGGGATTTTCGCATTCCTGCCGAATAACTCAAGTTCAGTTTGAGTACGAATTGCGATGTTTTCAATTCCAATTTTCGACTGGATCAAGGGGGATGGTTTTTAGATAGAGCACCCTTTAGGGGTACTGATTAAGTCGAAAATTTTGGGGTGGGTTCAGTTTTTGGTTGCGATATGTTGATTCGGTGTAAATTTGCTTCAAAGTTAAAAGTTTCACTTTGAAAAGTGTTTTTATCACGACTATTCGAGAAAATCTCTAATAGTTACAGTTCCACTAGGGAAAATTTGGAAAATTATACCATTTTAGATAGCTGATGATCTGAGAAAAAATATGTAGGATTCAGAATTCGACTATAATGCCCTGGATCGCCCCTAAATTGATTCAAAGTCGAAAGTTTTATTTTGTATAATATCTTATCAATAGGGAGTTTTTCGGAAAAATCTTAATTAGCTATAGTTTTACTGGGATAATTTTGGAAAACTATACCATTTTGGATAGACAGTAAATAGAAGAATTTTCTGCATCATTCCGATTTTTGAAATTTCCTGCTGTTCATATTTAAATCAGCTTCAAAGTTGAAAATTTCGTCATCATCAGTAACCTCAATAAAATTACACTCGTCGAAATTTGCTACTAACTCAGGTACCCAATCAGATATTTTTCAAACTGATCCAATTATGAATAGGTTATTAACATAGAAATTTGTTTTTGATAAAAGTTTTGCATAAAATTTTATGGTTCATTCATAAAATTGGTCGAAATATGAAAATAAGTTTTTAAAACATTTCATGAACCTGCTTTCATCAAGGAAATACTAAAATATTTTAGATACTATGCAAGGAAAATTAATATGTTATAGACGGTTAGAAAGATAATTTAAATCTTTACCTGCTTGCTTTTAACCCGTAACTCAAACATGTATAGTTTGTGAGATACAAAGGGTTAAATTAGAAAAGTTAGTTTTAACCACTACATAGTTTCCACGATAACCACCTATAACTTGGCAAATGTTGCACTAAAACCGGAAAAATGTTATATTTTTGATAACTTATATAATTTTATGATTACAATATGACAGAAAACTAATTATATTAAGCTTTCATTTCTCGAGAAATTATAATAAATCAAACTTTCATTCCTACTTCACTTTCATCATTTTTCACGTCGTGAAAAATAATAATTTTTCATAGCTCGAAGCAGAACTGCTTTTATATGCCATACCTTCCCGGGAAATCTGATAACAATCTACAAATGTTTACTGAATTACACAACCCTTGA
>WSZQ02045153.1:0-15625 GCA_019419845.2 Weissflogia rhopalogaster
TTTAGCCGAACAATACGTCTTTTGATTAAATACAACTTAACTGAAAATGATACATGATCTATCTCATAAGTTTAACATCTAAACACGTTTCTCTTTTATATTTTATCGAATATTTACCAAAATATCAAAAATCGCGTGTTACCTTCCGAACCGTTACGGCTGCCGATCTCTCGATAAACACATCGGGAGGTCGGCATATCTTTCAACATATTTTCAGCAAAGATTAGTCATTTGTGCATATCTTAATTTATTTTCTCATATGTTTTACCGAATATTTCTCAGAAATTCATAAATCGCATGACAACTGCCCAGGTACCGATCTCTCGAAGTTTTTAAACACCTTTTATGGCGAAGATAAGTCGTTTGACCACATCTAAATACGGTTTTCTCTAATATTTTAGCGAATAATTCCCAAAATTTAAAGAAATGACAAAAATGGATAAGAGATAGAAATCTATGCATTTACAAGATTTGAAAAATATCTAATAAATCATTCTTTGTTCCAGGTTGACAACAAAATCAACAAGAAGGCACAAAAGAAAAAAGAAATCACGTGAGTACCGCTAACCATATTCAAACGCATTCAAAAATATTCAACGCTTATAAATTTCCACGTCTCTATTATCCTTGCAAAAGAACAAGAAATTTGTACGTCGACGTCGATATAGGCAATAAAACTTGCCGCCTGCCAAAGGATATCATGATATCATTGCATATCTATGCGCCGTGGATGCGGCAGGGCGGCGGCAGCAATAAAACTTTTGTTGTCAAGAGGGTGCAAAGATGTGTGTAGATCGATTCATATCTCTTTTGCCATATCACTAAAAGTCTACCGTCTCTTCCACGTAGACGCCAAACTACTGGCGCTGCGCCCACCTATGGATGATTTAGGGGAGGATGAATCTCCGTACAAGCCAAAAACTCTGACTTTGGCTCGAAAGTCTACGTCTGGAAATCATTGGCCGAAAAATGACGGGAAGAAACGGCAGCCTTTCTTCCAAACTGGCGCGTTTTATGCGCGCATGTTTGACGTATCGCAGTGTTTATTATAAAGTAATAAGCGTCTCGGTAATAAAAAGGCGGTTTCGTGGTTTCCGACCGGAAAAGCGCGGTTATATAAATCTTTATAATGCCAACGAGTCAGGGAGCGTTGGGAGACGGTGTGTGAAAAGCAGAGGTAGGAGCGGGGGTGGTTGGCGTGCTGGATCGGTGGTTGAGCAACGGGGCTCTGTAATAATAACAACCCTTCGGTGTGCAGCCTGCCACTTACCGTGTTATTTCTCGCTTGTTACTCCCGTACCTGCGTTACGACAACCTGCAACGAAAAGGGGGCGGCTGTGGAGACGGCAGAGACGGCGGCAAGCATTATGCGAGCTAACCACAAGACAAGCTCCAAGACGATGTGGCACAGTCAGGCACTGAAATTCAGCCAGGCGAAATTTATATTTAACAAAAAATTTCCAAGAAAGTTTCCGAGATATTTTCTTCGAAATTCACCTGATATGTCACTCTATAATAGGAAAAAAGTATATAAATCTGGTGAAAATTTACGATCTTACTTGGGTAAAGCTTGAGAGAGCTTGGAAAAGCTTGAGAAAGGTTCAATATAAATCGCCAATCTCTGGCTTTACCTTGTCCTGGCTTCTACTTATCAAAAACCCCATTTTTGGACTCTTGCCGCCCTCCTCTCACTTCTACAATAGTTCATATACACATGCCGGACGATTTTAGGGAGAGGTTGGGTGTCACCGAGACACCGGGGGAGGCACGAATTTCACGCCCATATATCACGGACGTGCATAAATCACTCGCACATGCCGCCGCTCGAAGTATTTCGATTTCTTGTGGAAAAACTTTTTTCATTGTAATTATTTCCTCTCTGATTTTCGTATAGCAAATAATTGCATAGCAATTGTTAAGCAAGTAATGTTAATTCGTTCATTAGCACTCGAAAAGTCATCAGACGTTGCTTTTCACGATTTCATTTTGAGGCGGGTTGTGAGTGGATTTTTGAAGGGGTTGAGCACCCTCATCATGAGTTTTCTGGTTGCCTAACGGTGGAAAAAAGGCACGGAACAAAGTTTTAGCAGTTTCTCGACAAATTTAAAAATTTAGGAATATTAAATATTTTTTGCAATTTTGTTTATTTTTAGCGTTTTTTAAAAGATTTTTTAGATATGTGGTCGAAATGTTTTACAATTTTATGGAGCAAATTACCTTTAAGGGAAAAAAGGAAATGTTGGTAAAAATATAAAGCCACTCGCGGATTCCATCGTTGCTATCTCTGAGTTGCACGGACGGGGAAAGAAGGTTTTTCGTGTTTCGCGTGGAGGATTTTTCCAGCATGCGAATACGTCACTCCACTGCGAATTATCCGTTTCACAAACAGTGGTGTTCATTTTTTCAAGAGGGTTTAAACCCTATTCAAACTAAGCTAATTAAGAACCATTTAAAACGTCATTTCACGTTTCTGCCTGCTTTTCCTTCTTTTGAATTTTATTTAATAATCAAAAACGTTTTCCCAAAACTAAGCCAGCCAAAAGTTGGAAAGCGTATAAAAAATTTGCAGTAGTATATCGATTGAGCAAGGCGCCGCCGTCGGTTTTATGGCGTCACAAAATTCTATGTCAGTATGACTGGGTAGTAAAAAGTTTCAGTTTATAATTTCCTTGGTTCGCCGCGAAGTTGGCCGAGTTTGTTTCCGCGGGCCCGCCGCCGCCTCCAGCGAGACGAGGCGGGGGAAGTCAGGGGTATGTTTTGGTGTCGGGTTTTCGGACCCGCCACGCCGCGTTTTGTCCTTGCAAAAGTCGACGCACCCGCGCCGCCACCGCCGTTGCAAGTTTGGAAACACAAATTACACTTGGTACTTTCCCTCTTTCCCTCTCGGCCGAACCGCTGATGGCAGCGCCGCGCATGAACTAGTTAAGGAAACTTGATGGGGTAGGTCGATGCCGCCACCGCCACCACCGCCAGACCATGCCGCAAGCGAAGCGCACCACCACCCCGCCACCGCGCCGCCACTCTTCGTCCAACTTTTTATTTTTAATGATTACTTTGGCCGTTTGCCCCCACTCCTTGTTCTTGTTCACTTCTTCGACTTTGACTTGCATTGAACTTGGGGAGTTGGGACTTCTTGGGGAAAATTGACTTCTTGGAGTTCAAGTTGGCAGCTGAACTTGCGCCGCCGCTCCCCAACTAAGTTGCTCGAAGGACTTTTGTTTGGTCTGCGAATGCACATGCAGAAATGTAATAAAAACTTTAAGGAAAGTAGGCCTGACCCTCTAACTGCTTCTAAAAGTAGCCTTCGACTTCTCCTACTTCTAGTCTTGCAAACGATTTAAATTAAATTCGTCGGCAACAAAAGAAGTGAATGCCAATAGAAATGCAATCCCTCACGTATTTAAACTATGTTTACGATATCTTAATCTGACTGATTGCGGATAGAAAAAAAATAGATGTATGGCAAGAATGCGAAGCATTTCGCGTCGCAACCTTGCATCGACATCTACACTCAGTTCGGCTTACTACCGAGTTGCCCGCGAAGGGGTGGGTGCACATGCCGCCTCCCTATTGCACTGCCTGGCTGTTTGAGTGTGTAGGCGCAGTTGTACGCATGCGCTGACCCACCACCACCGTCGGCCGCCCTGCGCTGCCTCTACGCCGCCGCCACTGCCGCCACCGGCACAGTCGGGTCAGTCGTGCAGTGTCTTTGTTAGCCGCCAGTCGTGCCAAGAGTGGTGCAGTGTGTTTTGCGTTTATTTCAAAGGTCTTAAGGGTTGCTGGCTGTGCTCGTACGTAACGGAACTTCAGTGTGCGTTCGTCGCTTGCGGAAGGCGGTAGTATAGCCGCCTTTCAACAAATCTACACGCGAAAATTACGCGGAGTTTGATAAACTTTTCGCAAATTTTACCTGAACTTAAATATGTTATTATAAAACATATTTAAAACGCATTTAAAAAATGCCCAGTGTCTCTCTACTAGTGTGTTAGGTAATCTATAATTTAATAAGATTGAAAAGTGAAACTTTAAAAATGTTAGAAACTGCGCTTCATTCAAGGTACGAATCATTTTTTGCACACTATGTTATCAATTTGGTCAAATTCCGCCACGTTTTATAAGGTCCATAAACATCTTCCTATCCTGTCCTGTTACTCATAATTTGAAATTGGAAAATATTGAGTGTAACACATAAGTGGAAGTTTATCGGATAGACGGATCTGAGACGGCGCCATTTCAGGATTAAAGTCGGGAGTCCAGAAAATTACGTTTGTGTCCATCGGTGGTCTTAACAGCGGCAGGCAACTTTCTGGAGAGTTCTGCTAGTGGTGATGTAAAAGTTCGTAGTTGAAGGCGGCGGTGGGATGAGCGTGGGTTGGAAGTGCTCGAGCGCTGGGAGATTAACCATTCGACGCGTTATATCCACCTCTAGGGGGGCTTCGGGATACTTTAAAGCCCTCTCTTCTCGAAAATCGTGCACTCGCGGTGTATATCTGCTCGAAACACAACCGGGAATCAGGAATCGCAGGGATTTTAGGATCTTCCCATGATCGGTTTATAGCGCTCGACAAACTTAAACTCTAATCGCATAATCGCACGTTCCTGGAGTAGACGAATGTTAAGGGTTGTTTTTTAACTTGATGGTCAAGGGACTCCTAAGAATTAATCAGAAAAATAAATAAAAAATAACAAACAAAACAGAGGGGCAATCTGGAGCTAAACCTGCAACGTCTGTTTGCACTTGTTCCAGATCAAATCGGACATTCGGTTATCCCGCATTAAAGAAGCGCACCCGCCTCGAGCCGGAGGAGATGCCCGCTGGCGAGGAGGCGGCGCGGCGGCGGCGCAAGCTGGACGAGAAGATCGAGCTCGTACTACCGCAAAAGAAGCGCTCGCTGGCGCTGGCGAGCGCGGCTGAATCGGAGAGCCTCATACGCGAAACGGAGGCGGCTTTGAAGACGCTTAGTGGGAGCTGGGCGGGTGGTGCGCGTCTCCCGCCATCCGCGTACCGCGACGAAAAGCCCGTGTTTGAGAACCTCTTCGCCGACGGCGGGCCGGACGCGCGCGATGCTCACTCGCTGAAAGACGTGATCACATTTCGAGACGCGCCTGCTATATCTGCAGCCTCCACCGCTGTGCGTATCAAGTGCGAGGTGGACGGCACCGCGACAGACAGTCACGATTACGAACTCGCCAACGAGGACGATGATGACTCGTCGCACGAGTTGGAAATTGACATGTCGGAGCCGCCGCCGGAGTGTGACTCTACGGAGTCGGCGGTGTTGCCTAAAAGCAACGGCTTTTGCAAGGATAATAGAGACGCTGATGATGGCGTTCACGCAACGCGCCCCTTTCACAGCACGCCTTCGTTTTCCAGCGCGTCGGCGTTTCGCCCGCCGAGTTCGAAACTATCCGGAGGCGGCGGGCACTACACGGACGCCTTCGGGTACCATCTACCGAGCGCCGCCGCCGAGAAGGCGAAGTCGATGGGCAAAGCCGACTTACCGAGTGTGGCCGGCAACAAGCAAGACTCGTCCAACAAGCAGTACACCATTCTTCAGCCAACAGGGGTGGCATCACGCGCCGCCAGCGCGCTCCAGGAGGCGGCGAGGGACGCACCCATCGCTGAGGCTAAAGTCCTGCCTGGGGCACTCAGTCCGGCCAGCATCAGTCGTGGAGGTAACACATTTTGACTAACCCAAAAAGCAAAAAATGAAAGAAAGAAAGAGAACGTTTGTTGTCTGGTTGTTGGTTGTTGATCGTGAAGTTGACGCATGGAGTTTGAATTCTTGCTGCAACGAATGGATGGATACCCATTTTGAATGGATGGAGTTGACACATAGTCGTCCTGCATGTACATAATCGACACCTATGTGGAATCGAATATGTGTCCGTATGTGGGGAGCGGCTGGTGCGAAAACGGACGAATCGCGTTGCGCGCAGGACGAAACCGGGAAAAAAAAAGGATGAACCCACCCACGCATACTCCCCAAAAAGCAGTGTGTATATGTGCAGGACAAACCGTCCTTTGCCGTCACACAGCAGGAGACCGACTACTCCGTTGTTGTTTTTCCCACAACTCCCTGGCATTTATGTACTTCTTTCAGTCTAACGCGCGCGGGACATCCTGCACATTTTTTGCCACATATTCTCCTTGTTCAATTTGTAGCCCACCTATCGCTGTCGCTCGTTCGATGTTGGCGGCGGCGGCGGCGTGGGGCGGCGTGGGGCGTCATCGAAGTGGGGGTAAGCGGCTAGTCCGCAGGTGCGGTGACCGGTTCGCCCGCCGCCCGGCATGCGCGCGCGTTTGTGCGGTTTTCCTTTTTTACGTACCACCGCCGCGCCGCCACCGCCAAAGCTACTGCTGCTACTGCGCGTACTCACTACGGCGGCGCAGCAAAGTAGAAAAAAAGATTTTTCTCGCGAGTCTCCACCCCGTGTGCTCCGCACGCTCATAGGCTAATCGACCCGACGCTCTCGCACCGCCTCCGCTGCCGCCTCCACGGCAATATATGTGCACATACGGTTTATGTATCCCTAATGTGGAAAACATATAAAACCTGCGGAAAAGTTTTACGGGCGACGAGGGAGTACATAACCACACATACGCGCATCTCGCGAGCAATGTGTTGGCTACCCACCTATCTACCCACCACCCACCATGCATCCAGCTCTTAGCCTACCCACCCAAACACTCACACATTTACACCCTCACATATAGCTATGTAGGGTTAGGTTAGGGTTGGGTTGGGTTTGGGTGAATTATCACCCCGCCATTTGCTTCGTGTCCGCCGTCGTGTCACATAGACGCGATTTTTCCACGTCAACATCTCGAACGCGATTAGTTATTTATGCGAATGTTGTGTGCGACTATATGTGTGTGTGTGACGGCATTTTAAAAATAATTAGTGCTCTAAATGCGTGCAATGTATTTAGTCATAGATTATAACTAGAGATGCTTCATTTTTCATTTTTCTTGCTATTCGTAGTCTGTGTGATGTGTGGTGCTACTATTGATTAATGCTTTTTTCCTTACTTCTCCAAATCCAACCACCTCTGATGAATTTTTGTTTTGTTTCAGACGGCACTAAATGCCCAACGCCTGGCTGTATCGGACAAGGTCATGTCACCGGATTGTACTCGCATCATAGAAGGTAAGTAGACATATTCCACATTCTTCATATTATTCACATACGCGAACATATCGCTGATCAAACTACTCTCCTCTTTATAAATGCGCAAATTAGTCTGTCCGGATGCCCACGAAAGGATAAACTAACTCCTGAAAGTAAGTTCCAAATACATAACCGTTGAATATCTTATTTACATTCTCATTCGTTGATTTCGATTTCATTTTTTTTTTTAAGTTTTGACCTACTTTCAATTTTTTCGCACTTGTTTTTCGATGTTTTTCATTATTCTCTGTTGTCCATTTTGCTTGATTGAGTGCCATTTTGTTTCAAATATTTAGTTTGATCGTTGCGGGGTAGAGAGCGCTCGTTCTATATGTTCTTTTCCATTTTCGTGTCTTGCGTATTTCGTAGTTGTGTACCAACAATTTCGTCGACTTTGCTTCGACATGAAGAGAGGTGCACACTGTAGTGCATTATCTTGTGTAAGTCTTTGAATAACAATAAATAAAAGTACGAGCACCCAAGAATCATCACTATCAGAATTGAGTATAATAACCAAGTGATATAAAAGGAAGAAACTAATTAATGAATGTGTGTGTAGCGTATTTTTTGTTTTTTTTATTTCCTTCGTTTGATTTACAAATATGTTTTCTTCTCTCAAGCAAAAATTGGCGAATTCTTCGTTTTTTTTCTGTATCTATCTATATCTGTATCTTTGACTCTCTCTACCCACCGATTATTCCGTCGTTTTTATTGCATTGGTTTGCGTTTGAGTTACGTTTTTTGCGTTACACATACCTCGATGAACATTGTGGATTATTATACTCACGCGCTGATATTGTGATTCTCCGGCGATAGTTTTGGCACTGCACGAGACGATACTGAAATGCCCGACGCCGGGATGTAACGGGCGCGGGCACGTGAGCGCAAATCGCAACACTCACCGCAGTCTCTCGGGCTGCCCCATCGCCGCCGCAGGCAAGCAGGCGGCGCGCGAGCTCAAATACCAGGCCGGCCTGCAGCGCATCAAATCGCCACTGACGTCCTCCTCCGCTACAGCCGCCTCCATCACGCCACTCGGTAAGCTTCGGTGCTCGTACATAGGTCACGTAGTAAATACCAAAATCCCACTTTCGCCCATCCCCCATACGACAATCGCCCTCCAATTGCAAGCCGGGCGCCATTTTGTTTTGCGTTAATTTTGCGTTTTTGTTCCTATATGCGTAGTGGTCTCTTGTGGCGAGTTTAGCGGAACCTACGACGCCAAATCGGCCAGTTCGGAAGACCTCAAACCAAACTATCTTCTTGGCTACGCAGCCGTCGCCACCACTACTGCTGCCACCGCAACGGCCACATCATCCCCCGCCGCTGCGATTACCACGACTACGACCGCCGCTGGCGACAGCCACCACGCGGAGGACTATTACGCTAAGGCGCACCTCAAGGACGGCATGAAAGTGCCCAAGTCCGAGGTGACACCTTTGAGCTGCAGCCGAGACTCCAGTCAGCAGCAGCTGTTGGTGCCCAAGACAGAAAGCACTGCTTGTCGATCGCCACAGTTACCACGTGGCGGTGGACCTACCTACGGAGAGTATATGAACCAAGATTCGAACTCGTCGTCACTGTCAAGCGTAGATGCTATGTCCACTCGCCCACATCATACAATGCATCATCAAATGGCACCACAGGCTTACGGTGAAGACCGTCATCAAGTCCCACATCGGTCCCCCTATCAGCAGAGCCCGTTGTCGGAAGAGATGTACCGTTCTGAGCATTCGATGAGGTCGTACACTGACATGAGCGACTCCATCAGTAATGGCATTGCTCGACCTGTGGTCACTTACTCCAATGAGCTAACCGCACGTCAGTATGATGGTACGATGGTAAACTCGGCGGCTCATCGACCCTACGACCCTGGTACCTCCACAGCCTTCGAACGTTACGACTCGAGTAATCAGTGCAGCACCGCGATGCAGCAGTCTTTAATGGGAGCACGTGCTACCTCCCAGCAAAGCATGTATGGTAGCTATGCCATGGAGGATCAAGATCGTTATCCGGAGCAGATGAGCGTTACCAGTGCCCCAGGAGCCCCACCCATGATGAAAACTGAACCGGATGAAAATACTGGCCCTCTGTATCCACGGTAACTAATGCTCTTCCATTCTCCTGCAAATATATCTTTAGGGAAACATTTTTTGATACAAATCCATAAACTGAACGCTTTACAGACCAATGTATCAATATGATGCGACAACCGGTCATTTGCCGGTTGGTTTCTCCGCTATCAACCTCTCGGTGAAATGCGTCACCACGGCCCAGGCGGCACAAATGAAGGCAGCCGGCGGTGGTAACGGTGGCACTGGCGGTCCGCACACCTCCCCCGGTGGATCAGTCATAGATCTTAGCACATCAAGCGTGACCACGACCAGTCCTCAGGTAAGTTGATGATGACCGCACTTGTTGAATAAATAACACAACGACCACCGGTTGTTGGTCGGTGGCCAAGGGTGTTATCGCGTGGCCGGTCAGCTCATAATGAACGTATTCGCTTCATGTCCGCAGGTGGCCTACAGTTCGCCGCATTATGGGGGCGGTCAACGCGTCGGCGGCAGTCCGCAGGCGGCCGCCAGTCCACATCTCTCTGCCAGCCCACAGGTGCCCAGTCCGCAGGGGCAAACCCTCGACCTGAGCGTGAGTCGGCTTTCGCACAGGTAGGCAGAGAGCGCAACACGCTCATCTATTATGCATTACGGCTCTCGCCCAAAAGCATAGTGAGTGTGATTACCATCGGCATTTATTTTCCAGCGGGGTGCGTCCGGTCGTGTCGACGTTCGTCTCTGGGCCGGTCCTCGCTCCCGGTTCGGGATACAGCCGTGAATCTACTCCTGATTCGGGTGGTTCACACTATATGGATGCCTATCGTGATTCAGCCGGTAAGTATAAAAATAACCAATTTTAATATCACATACGAAGACAATCAGATGCTTTTTGACACTTCTATTGCAAGCAATTTTACAAAGACAATGACAATAAAGTTTTGTACTTTATAAAGGTTGAAAAGTTTTGTTGTTTGAAAAAATATTGATAAACCACTTTATTAATTTAATAATATAAATCTAATAATATGAAATATATGGTTAATATTTAGGTTATGGTCCAATGAGCCCACATCCAGGTTATGGAATGACAACAGTTGGAGCTGATTACCCAACTAATCCTTATACCCCCTACACGACAGGATACTCCTGTACGGGTGGTTATCCTGGGACCGTCACCACTGGATATCCGGCGCCACCTGGTGGTTATTCACCGGGACCTTGTTATTCAATGCCACCACCACAACATTCCCTCTCGCAACACGATAAACCGCCGACTAAAGATAACAGGTAACTGTACTTAAATTTAGGCGGCTTTGCTTGAAAAACAACATGCATATTTTTGATTATCACAAAATTGAAGGAAGTAGTTGTGCTTAGAAAGTGATTTAAAATGTCACAAAAAGAGGCTCGTAGCAGGTACATTTTTTGAATATTCTCCTACAATATAACAATTCAACTATTGCATAAAATGGTGCTTAAAGTGATAAAGAAGGTAAGAATTTGAAAGAATGCGTTTTAAAACGAAAGCAGGCGCAGATTTTAAACCGAGAGAAACTTTGTAATACCGCTCTGTGGAGTCGCACCGAAACGACGTGATGCGAATCCCCACTTCTCCACATTGCATTCGTCCGTTCATACATGCGTCATGAAGGCAGTCATTGTTCGGAGCTCCGGCGTTTCGAAACGCTCGCGTAATTTCCAAACGAAAACCCACGTAAACCAGTGGGTAAATCTTGCCCGATGCATAGACGTTGTTTATGTTACATGCATCCAAGTTAAATTCGCGTACTGTCTGTATCGGCATGCGTCGTACGGTCACTTCGAAAAGTTTTGATAACTTGCAGTTGCAAACGCGCGCGTATGTGAATGTGTGAGTGTGGTGTGCGATCGCCGAACCGGAGAGACGACGCAGACGCACCGGTCGATAAAAAGTTTTGCAAAGTAAAACATGACGATGGAGGCACATCAGCGCGAAGACGACGAAGACGCATTCTTCCGTGCCTTCGACGAGATGGGCAGCCAAGCCTTCGAAGAACTGCACGCCGACGACTTTGGGTAATTTTCGTAGCATCACAACAAAAAGGCAGGGGGCCAGGTGCTCAGGTAGACGACCGACGTGCACCGGGTGCAAAACTTTTAAACAAACACGGGATGCGCCAACTCTCCTATGCGCATACAAACGCTCTTTTAGGTTATACCAAAAGTTTGTTAGGTGCTAGTTTTGTTTGCGCAGAGCATTAGGTTTTATTTCCTTTCCTCCAGCGTTCGCATACGTCTGAAAATCTTTTACGCTGTGTGTACTTTGCGACCGACGCCATACAACTTCGAAGCCGTATAAACGGCATTGAATGACATAAGCGCCCAGTACAGGGTTGGCTCTATTTTATGTTAATTGCAATCCTTCCTTATTTTTAGTTTATCCGGATGCCCGCGCTCAGACCGCTCACAATTGGCAGCACACTCGCAGGAATTGAAATGTCCGACGCCCGGCTGCGATGGTTCCGGTCACGTAACCGGCAACTATTCATCGCATCGTAGTCTCTCCGGTTGTCCAAGAGCGAATAAACCTAAAAGCAAGCCGAGAGACGGCCAGGACTCCGAACCATTAAGGTAAACTAACGCCATCTTGCAGCAACTAGCCGTGAAACTACAATAAAACGACTTTCGACCATATAACGCAAAAATGAGGTTTGTCCTCTTAATTCGTTCGCTGACCCAACTGATAACTGTTGGCTATTTTTGATTTAACTTGATGATCATCTGTGTTGTTGTTTTTCTAACGTTGAGCTTCGCTTTTTCACGCCCTACGTATAGATGCCCGATACCGGGCTGCGATGGTTCAGGACACGCAACTGGCAAATTTTTGTCACATCGAAGGTAATTTCTTTCAAATGATTGCTGAAACAAAAACAAGAGTTTATACAAATATTTTGTTTTGTTTAATGTTTTTTTTTAGTTTAAATTATTTTCCTTTTTTATTTTTTAGTATTTGTTTCTGTATATAGTTTCCTATCTGCTAGTTATGTTGGAACCAAATTGTTTAGTCTTCTTCTTTGGCATAGAAAACATAAACAAGGAAACACGGTTTTGTTTTTATTTTATCTTGCTTACGATATTTGGTATCTAAAAGCACACAACATATAAACACACATGCCTAATTATTACCTAGTTCAGGTTACGGTAAGGGTCACCATGCGTGAGGTTAATGGTGGTTGCGTTTATTTTTTGGGGATGTTTAGCGCCTCCGGATGCCCGATTGCCAATCGCAACAAGATGCGCATCATGGAGACGGGCGGCGGCCCGGTGGAGAGTCACAAGGTGGCGGTCGCAGCGGCCGCCGCCGCCACGGCGATGAAGTTCGACGGCGTTAACTGTCCGACACCAGGCTGCGATGGTACGGGGCACATTAACGGCTCGTTTCTCACGCACCGATCGCTGAGCGGTTGCCCTGTTGCAGGTCAGAGCGTCAAGAAGCCCAAGTACTCCGACGACATGCCCTTCTACGCGACGAAAACGTACACAGGTATTTACAAGCGCCGGCCGTGCGGCCAACGCACCTTTATTCACAAATAATTTGGCTATGCGGTGTATTTTCTCAACCCTGACATTCCTCCAACGAACCACCCAAATTAACCCATAAAACGCCCACCCCTCCGAAAAAGAACTTTTTCGTTTTTTGCACGTTTCGATGTCGTAGAAATTATACATTAAGTAAAGTGTGACTGGGAGAGAGTGTATGCTTTTGTGTAGGAAACCATCGTCGGCGATGCCTCCGGCATTTCTTTGTTTCGTTTTGTTTGTCCTGCTGCTATAAACAAAATGTTTCAATTTCAGATTATATATATTTCTAAGCGAGGGCACTAGTATCTCTCACAAAACAAAAGCAGAAACAAATCTGAGAAATAGTTGAACGTGTGTGATATAAAACTGGAGTTTAAATAAGACAGAGTATATTTTTCTAAAAAAAGAAACGATACAAATAAAATGAGACAGTTTTAAGTGAGGAGGGAAGTGGATGGTGGTTGGGTGCAAATGGCCGTCTGGAAGATTGCAAAAAACTTAAAAGTAATTACCGCTAACCAACTGCCCCCTTGGTGGGGTGCTCGCACGCGCGGTCAATCGCGACTAACGCGCTGTAAACGCCATCGGTCTGTTGGCGTTGCTTCTGTTTGCAGGACTCGATAACAATGGCGGGGCGACGGGTGCCAACGGCGAGGATCTCATGAGCCTGGAGGCGGAAATCTCGGAGCTGCAGCGTGAGAATGCCCGAGTGGAGTCACAAATGCTGCGTCTCAAATCGGATATCAATGCGATGGAGAATCATCTCAGCAATGGCGAAAAGGTACGTTCCCCTTGTACGTCTCAGGGTCCATTCATTGGAACGCAGAAGGTACGAGTACCTTCTATGTGTTTCCTGTCGGGAAATATTATGACATTACATGTTAGAGAAACAAAATAATTTGCATTTGTTTTTATTTGAAACGCACACGTGCGCGCCTCCATAAAGCTCAAATTTTGCTAACATATAGTTTCATATATTTCACCACAGCGCATGCGTAAGAAAGTTGGATTGCAATAAACAATTCACAAACAAACCAAAAAACACACTGACAATGTCATCCAGGAAACAACCGTGATGACGCAGCGCAACACGAACCTGAATGAATACTACGAGAGCCTGCGCAACAATGTCATCACGCTGCTGGAGCACGTGCGACTGCCGGGTGGTGGGGCTGCTGGCGGAGGCGCCGGTGTCGGTGGGCCTGGTAGCGGTGGGGGCGGCGGTGTACCCGGCACGCCACCTGAAAAGCTCGGCCAGGAGAACTTTGACTCGTACCTCACCAAGCTGCAGACACTCTGCACACCGGAAGGCTACTGCAGCGAAGAGAATCGCCCGCTATACGAGACGGTGAAGTGCGCCTTGCAGGATTTCACCGTGCTTCCGACACCAATTTAAAGGTGGCGCTAGTGTTTTTCACACTGCTGCCGCCGCAATGTCTCCCCCAAAACAAGCTGCTTGCGCGAGCTGGGGGCGGCGACGCTCCCATCTGTTATCCGTTAGGCGAAGCAGAGCGCTTTTTTGCGCACGCAGAAAACTTATGCAAAAACCATATACAAGAAGAAAAAAAATGACGATTATGCACAATACGTGCGCGATATATTTATATTTAAATTGTGATCTAACTGTACATAAAAACAACTCAATGGAGGAGAGTCAATCCCCTAAAGAGCGAAACACTTCAGATGTAGATAATTTACCCTAGGGCCGCCGAACTCGGCTTGACTTGTGTATATTGTAATTGTAAATAGCCTGTTTTACGTTTATAACGATGTTTTTATAATGATTAAGATTGTTTCCTCTTTTTTATAATGACGATATGAAAACTTAAACAAATTGTACAAAAGCGATGATGTATGCAGGCGCGGCCAGCGTCTGATTGAACTGAATGCTGCGACCGTTTTGTTTGCTGAATGCTGATAAATACAACAAAAACACAGACACACCATACACATACGCATAGACCAGTTTTCTTTCTCTTAGAACTGTGATTATGTAAACGAGTATATAAATTAATGATATAGACCTTAATAGTGTTATTTGTAAACTCTTTAAAAAATGTGCAATTGAATGTAAATGATAAACAAAAACCCAAAAAACTACGACCGCAGTCACGAGGTGATCCGAAATATCGATGTAAAAGCGACACGCGCTCACATTATTTGATTTTTATCCTTCACCAACCACAACTCACGTGGCGAGTTCACATCCAATATTCATCCGTTTTTGTAACGTGACTAACTTCTATGCTAAAAACTGAAACTATTGCAAAGCTCGTTGTGAAAATTGTACATACAAGAGAAAAAAAAAACACCGCCACGCGACGCAACCACGACCGGAGGCGAATGTTAGTATAATTCCGAGAAATTAAACTCTACATTCATTATTGGGTATTTCATTTGTTCACACATCAAATATCTATGTTATAACTACATGTGTTGTTATAAAAATATTATTAAAACTATATTAATGATAACTGACTGTACTCTTTCTTTGCTTTTACTTAGAATTGTGTCAACGTTCAGCTTTTATTCATTTCAGTTTAATATTCATATACCTACATCGAATAAGTAAGTACAAAGATTTGTATAATATACAAATGTTACTATATTGTATCGACTTTCAATTCAGAAATGGCATACATATCGGTGTTTGAAAAAACCTAGTTCTAGGCAAGTAAGTCAGTACTGAAATATGTTCATAGTGAAACATAGCAAACATACTAATTTCGTATGTATACCCTGAAAGGAGGCTTTTACGCACGCCTCGCTGGGACGGATGGAAAAAAATCGAATTGAAGTAAGTGTGCGTCAAAATTATTAGGAACTGGATTCAAC
>WSZQ02045153.1:15725-30876 GCA_019419845.2 Weissflogia rhopalogaster
ACACTTTTGTTTAAAGCGGCATGGCTTCCTATTCTTAAGAGGTATACATCGAATATTTTTTAAAACCTATCGAACGAACTCGTGTGTAAAAGGCAATTGGTGCACTTGCTTTGTTTTAACATATATTTGAATTCTAGTATTTTTATTTAAAAGTTTTGAAAAACTACTGAAGCGCCCCCATTTTCAGTTGCTCGTACTTTCAATTTTGTGAATTTATAACCTCATAATTTAAAGCGGTTTGTTGTCACCACGTGCATGTGGGGCAAGTGGAAAAGTCGTCGTGTTTTTTTGTAAAATAATTGTGCATAGTGAATATAATGGGGAGGAAAGCGAAATACGATGAGGGACTCGTCACGAAAAAGGGACCAGGCCGAAAAGCGCGAAAACAGAAGGATCCAACGTTTCCAAAAGCAATAACAGGTAAAAATTTCAAGCAGGAAATTACGAAGTTTTGGTTTATATCGGTATATTTTAAATACTATAGGTAAAGAAAGCCCAAAGAAATTGAGTAGACATCAAATCAAAAGAGCAATGAAGAGGGATGAGAAGAAACTAGAAAGTCAACAGAAACGCAAGATTGCCGAGTTGAAAAAACAACAGGAAGTTACTAAATCTAAAAATAAAAAGAAGGTTGAAATTGCAAGTGATGGTGAAGAGGATGAATCTGTCGATGATGATGAAGGGGAAGAGGATTCTGACATGCAACAGGGAAGTGATGACTCTGAAGAAATTGAAGAGAGTGATGAAACCGAAGATGATTCTGAAGAAGTTGAAAACGAAGACGATGATTCTGAGAAAGAAAGTAGGGGCTTTACTGACGACAATCAATCCTGGTTAAAACCAAAAAGTAAGAAAAAAGGAAAACAAGAATCTGAGGAAGAAGATGAAGACGAGGATGGTGAAAATGAGGAAGAAGACGACCATGATGATGAAGAAGGCGACAATGATTATGAAGACGAACACCTCAAGGTAAGTAATCTCGATGATATAGACTCTGATGACGATTCTGACGATGA
Source organism: Weissflogia rhopalogaster (assembly GCA_019419845.2). NCBI lineage: Eukaryota > Metazoa > Arthropoda > Insecta > Coleoptera > Staphylinidae > Weissflogia > Weissflogia rhopalogaster. The sequence continues at coordinate 16,742 of WSZQ02045153.1, forward strand.
CGACGAATTCGAAGATAAAGAAGATGAGTCCGACGACGAATTACCAATCGAGAAAAAGAACAAAAAATTAAAGAAGAAAATGGCGAAAATCGCCAAAGATTCAGAAGCGGAATTAAAGTTAAATATCAATAACCAAGAAAGATTTGAATTCCCGAGTGAAGACGATCAAGAGACCACAAATCTTCAAGATATCCAGCAAAGAATTCAGGATGTTATGCGTGTCCTTGCCGATTTTCAAACTTTACGTGATGAGGAACATTCGAGGTCGGACTACATGGATTTACTGAAGAAAGATTTATGTGCGTATTACAGTTACAACGAATTCCTCATGGAGAAGTTGATGCAGCTCTTCCCTCTTGCCGAATTCATCGAGTTTTTGGAAGCGTCCGAGGTCCAGCGTCCATTAACTATTCGTACTAACAGTTTGAAAACACGCAGGCGTGATTTAGCTCAAGCGTTGATCAGTCGCGGTGTCAATTTGGATCCAATTGGAAAATGGTCAAAGGTTGGCCTGGTCGTTTACTCATCTCCTGTACCTATGGGTGCAACACCAGAATATCTCTCCGGGCATTATATTATTCAAGGTGCTTCGAGTTTGCTGCCTGTAATGGCCCTTGCTCCGCAGGAAAATGAGAGGATTTTGGATATGTGCGCCGCTCCTGGTGGCAAAGCGTCGCATATTGCTGCAATTATGAAGAATACCGGTGTCGTTTTCGTAAACGATATTAACAAAGATCGTATCAAGGCGGTTGTAGGTAATTTCCATCGTTTGGGAATTGTAAACTCCGTAGTTTCTACGGTGGATGGTAGAAAATTCCCTGGGATTATGACTGGATTTGATAGAATATTGTTGGATGCACCATGTACAGGTACTGGAGTTGTGGCGAAAGATCAGAGTGTTAAAACGAGTAAAGATGAACAGGATATTCAGAGATGTTATACCCTGCAGAGAGAGTTGCTGCTTGCTGCGATTGATTCGGTGAATGCAAAATCAACGACGGGTGGATATATTGTGTACTCGACCTGTTCGATCCTCCCGGAGGAAAATGAATGCGTAATTGATTATGCCCTTAAGAAGAGACATGTGAAATTAGTCGATACTGGTTTGGAGTTTGGTACAGAAGGTTTTACTAGCTATAGACAACATAGATTCCACCCAGCGCTAAAATTAACCAAACGATTTTATCCTCATACGCATAATATGGATGGTTTCTTCGTTGCCAAACTGAAGAAGTTCTCGAATGTTATTCCGAAAAATGTGGGAGAGGAACATGTTAAAGAAGATAATGCAAAAGAAACAAATGGTAAGCGAGAGCATTCTGAAGACACCGATGATGAAGAGACTGTAAAAACTGCGAAAAAACCTAAAACTCAGACTCGGCAGGAAAAACAAAAGGCTGTCCAAGGAAGAACTGCAACTGCCCCAAAGCAAAAGTCTGAGAAACAAGTGCAAAACTCGAAGAAGCAGAAAAAGGATAATCCACAGAATGGAACCGTAACCCCTACGAAGAAAGATAATAAAGAGGAAACTGTGAAAAATAAAGGTAAGAGGCAACAACAGAAAGCTTCTGCCTCTCCACAATCAGAAAATAACAAACAAAAATCACATACACAAAAATTGAACGCAAAAAATCCGCAAAAGTCCACCAAAATAAAGTCAAACGCATCTAAAAGTCCACAAAAGTCTCTTGAAAAGAAGAAAGAAAAATCAACAAATCCGAGTCCGTCTCAACCGAAAAATAAACCGGGCAAAGCGCTGAAATCTGAAGATGTACCACAAGCTGTAGCCTCGAAAATGTCTAAAAAAATGAAGGCAAAGAAAAAAGTGGGACAAATGCAACATAAAAAGAAATAAAATGTTGTTATTTTTAAGAAGAATGTATTAAACAATTTGCAAAATTTTCAAATGTTTAGACGTATACGTTTGTGTACGTCCTAAGGTTCGATTATAAATAAATCGTTTAAAAGTAATGTGACATATTTATTCAAGTTTGGTTCACATAAAATAAAGATGTATTGCATAGTTTATCATTATCTTAACTTACATTGTGTATTATCAATGTGACTATTAGAAACTGTGATGACTTGAAAGATAGGAAATCACCTTCGTCGAACCTGCATTTTGGTTTCGACTTTTCCGGAGGTGGTCATCGCCATTGGAAATAGTAGGTCCCAGAACAAGACATGAGAGAACACTGCAGAGGAAGGGCCAAGATAGACCTGATTAAATACAATTGTCAACCGGCTATTTACAATTCGAAATCTAAGAATTTGTCTCAGGTTATCTGTATTCTATTTATTGTAACACTTGTCTTTATCGAAAATGTTTCTAGTGTTAGTACAAATGTATTTATATTTAAAAATCCCGGGTATAATGGGAACTCCTTTAACTTATATCGACTAATATGCTACATCATTTAAACCGTACGGTACTAGAGGTAAATCAAACATCAAAGGAAAGCTGTTAGATTTCTCAGTGTCATTTTCTTTAAACTCGTTGAGCGGGAAATAATCCATGCCAAAAAATGTTGGAATGAAAAGAATACCCAGTTCCCAACTGCGCACGTAGACATCAGAGTCCCACTTTACTCCCCAATCTGATTTAGTTAAATTCGCACTGGTTAAAAGGAACCAAACTAGTTTTTTCATACATGGCGATATGCGGCAGTAACTCTTGGAGTAAGGTACCATAGAACTTCTGTTTAACTCCTTTGCTTTCCATTGACTGAAATAATATGTCAATCAAATTAAGTCAAAGATTATATATATTAAGATATCGTACTATAGAAACATTTTGAGCCATTCCTGTCGATATTCCTTGCTAGTTGCGGAAGATTTGGTTGGGAGATTTAAATCCATTGATTTTATATTATCCAAACTAGGATAAACCAGATAAAGACTGGTGTCCGATGAGGAATCGCTGGTTGATGAACGATGTCGTCCCAAACTTCTTAGGAAAAGACTAGTTAACCAACCTGCAGCGCTATCACCTAAATTAATATTTACAATTAAACATGTACTATATTAGAAAGAATTATAAATACCATAGGTACCCAAACTTGAAACTGATGCAATAATAGGCCAGTCGAACGCATTCTCAGCACCACCATCAGGCAATGTGCAGTATTTCTTCAGATAATAAGCCATATCTAAGACATGGCAACCTACACTTTTGATATAATGTGCTCCGGGAACAGAGGCTACTAGTAAAACCTTTACATTTGAGAAATCCGCTCTTCGTACTAAATTAATCCAATCTGAAAGGGCGACTGACATTTTGTACTTCTTCAGATAGTTCACCAATGCTTTTTTAAAACCTGTGGGACCAGCACATTCATTGTCCCTAAGATGGCCTGCCATTTTGGGACAGGGCTCACTGAGCCAAATACTCTGATTCATTGAGTTCCAGTCCAAATCCTTAAGATTTGCTGTAAGAATGGCTATTCGTATACTTCCATCTTGGTATTGGAATATGGAAAGTCGTCTAATACAAAATTTACAAACAAATATAATTGCGAATGGTACAATATTGAGTGCGATACTTACGAATGATTGACGCCAAATATATCATGGGTTTCTATCAAGTAATGTTTAACATTCGGCATGATTTTGTTTAAAACTTCTATAGTTTCTTGCTCATTGTAGTCAACTTCGTAGCCGTACAGTATAGTCATTGGTTTTGTCTGATATCCAGCTTTCATATATTGCTCGTAGATCCATAGCAAATCAATCAGGAAGTTGATGTGTAGGGAGGCTTTTAGTTCCCCCAAACTCGGACATAATAATTCTTATCATTAATGAATTAAAGTATAAATATAGGTGAATTCTTCGGTATCGCTAAATAAGTAAATTTGGAACAGTAAAAGCGAGGGATACGGACAACTACAATTGTTAAATATATTACGAATTTCATGATCCCCATATTTATTTAAATACCCTTAAATCATTTGCGGATTAAGCTGGTCTGGGTTTTACAACAAGGAGATGGGAGATGGTGGAGTTTTATATTTTATATTGGTGTTTTATATTTTTATATTGGTATCTTGAAGGTATCAAACGAAAGATATCGATAAGTTGGTCTTAGGGGAATCCTGAGACGGTGATCACTAAGGACTTAATGTTCAGGACGAAGGTCAGATGGTCTTCAAAGTTAACTGATTATGCAACTTATGTAAAGCAGAATAAAACAACTATTTATTAACGTTCCTAAAATTGGGTTCTTAACTTAAAATCTCATTGGAAAGCTGTCCCCAGGTCGGATAAGCCTATAAAACCCTTTTTGATGTTAATTTTAATTTAAAATTAGATTAAAATGATCACATTTTCATACTTATAGTTATGGATTACTTATGGATGCACAGAGAATTCTATATTTTTAAATGTAATTGTTCGAATTGAAATTTGTAACAAATTTAAAATAAATATTGATACTTCTTAAATGCGAGAAAGACTTGCATTGTAATATAATTTATTTATAACAGAGATCCTCGAAATCTATTAAACTTTTTCAGGATGTTTTTTGATTTACTCATATCCCCTTTCATTAGACACCATTTTCTTTCTTTTTTGCTAAAAATCAATCAAGCATTGACTGATTTCTGGAGAAAAAGATAAACCATCTCAGATCAAGGAACAAATGGTCTCATTTGAAACATTCGACAGCATTTTTAATGGGAAAATGCAAAAACATCCCCAAAATAATGTTTAACTTTCGAGTTATTAAGTTCCAAGTTTGAAATTTTCTCATTTTGTCTTGTAAATATTGAAACAATTTTAATACCTTCAAAAAGCAGAAGTACTGAGGCACATTTTGATCTTTGTTCCAGCTTGATATTTACTTTAAAAAATGTGAACAAAAACGTTACCTTAAACGAAAAGAGCGCGACGAGCGAGCAAACACTCTAGTATAATAAATTTCTTAGTTTATATTATGTACTAAGTTTCGTTCAAATCTATGATGGCTCAACATTTTCTCGCCTTGTTTTTTTTGTTTGTGATGGACAAACCAAAAATAGTTTAACATTATTTAATAATGATTTGTGGTTCATTTTTTGTTAGTTTTTTAAATTCTATCTGCCCCTTCCTTTAAGTTTCTTTATACTATTTAATCTGTCATCATTTTAAGCTTTTGCACTTCTAATGGGCACTGAATTATGCTACCACATTTTGCAGTTATTAAATACATGGGCATAAGTATTATTATCTAAATTAATGTTACTTACCTTTAAATAACAATGTGTTTTCATTTTTACTCGTCACTGTAGTATTATAAAATATATTATAAGGATGCGTTCGTTTCATTTTAGCTGCTGTTGTTTCATCACAAGAACTGGCATCAATTGTATCCATATTTATGTTCAACAAATTCTACAGCCAGTCACTTGTTTTATACTTATACTGCTGCTGGCAGCAACTGTGACACCGAATCAAATGCAGGTGCAATATACAACTTGCCTCCCAATACTATTTGTAGTTTTGGCAATCGATCAAATTAAAGTTTATAGTTCACAGCTAGTGACATACAATCACACAAACAAAATTAAATTAGAATAATCACATTAAATTAAGGAAAATTAATTTAAGGGAAAATAAGTTTCAATGATGAAACTTATTACGTATTAAAAATGATCCTCATATTTTTAGGCAAATTTTATCAGTTTTCAATATTACATTTAAGCAGATACGATTAAGTCTAGATTACTTCCACAACTTTTTGATGGACATATTCTTCTCGGAGTCCTTCTGCATCACCTTGGCAACGGCCATTTCGAAATCTTCTTGGGTAACATGCACACGGCGTTCTCGAAGCGCATACATACCGGCCTCGGTGCACACACCTTTCACCTCAGCACCACTAGCACCAGGCATTAATTCAGCGATCTTCCTCAGGTTTATTCCACGCGTCAGATTCATCTTCCTCGAATGAATCTTGAGAATGTCAAGTCGAGCCTCTTCATTTGGTGGTGGAAATTCGATTTTCCTATCGATTCGACCAGGTCGCAGGAGAGCTGGATCCAAAATGTCAATTCTGTTGGTTGCCATAATGACTTTGATGTTTTTCGTCGCTTCGAAGCCGTCCAGTTGGTTGAGCAGCTCCAACATTGTACGTTGCACCTCGGAATCACCACCAGAGCCAGATTCAATACGTGATGAACCGATTGAATCGATTTCATCCATAAAGATAATTGAAGGAGCGTGCTCCCTAGCCATGACGAAGAGTTCGCGTACCATGCGTGATCCCTCACCGATGAATTTCTGCACTAATTCCGATCCAGAAACACGAATAAATGTGCATTCCGTGTGATGGGCGACAGCACGTGCAAGAAGGGTTTTTCCTGTACCTGGGGGACCATACAGTAGGACACCTTTCGGTTGAGCAATACCTAGAGCATCGAAGAGTTCAGGATGCTTGACAGGAAGCTCAATCACTTCTTTGATTTCCTTGATCTGTTTGTCCAAACCGCCGACCATTTCGTAGGTAGAGTCTGGGACTTTTTCAACCATCATAAGTGATACTAACGGGTCAACCTAAACATTTTTGGAATAGATAAATCATTAGAATAGCTTAATTCGACAGAATATTATTACTTACCTTATTTGGAAGAATTTTATGAAGAGTGTAACTTTCATTTCTTAAAGCTACTCGGCAATTTGGTGTAACATCATTGATGTCGATATTCTTATCAATATCAACAACAAACTTGCCTTCCGGATGTACCTTCACAAGCACTTTCTTCTTGTCCATGGGTTTTACGACTTCGCCAACATAACTTCCTTGTTCTTGCAATAACATGAGTTCTTCTCGTAGCATTCTAACTGTAAATGCAAAAGTTAAAGAAGTAATTGCATGTTGGTACGATAATAGTCGGAAAATTCATCATGATTAGCAGGAGTTAATGAAAACAATGAAGACGAACATACCTTTAGCATTCAGTTCATTTCGCTGGGCCTGCAATCTTCGAAGATTTTGACTCTTTTCAGCCACAGTGAGCTGCAATTCCTCAATTTTCGCTATATAGTATGACCTGAAGCCCTCACTTTTGGGACCTCCATCAACCTCCATCTAGAAATTGGAAGAAGTAACATTGTATTAATAATTCCATGCGCTTTTAATTAGTTGAAGAAGCTTTACCTTGTTCGTAACAGTCATCTTGATGAACTTTTCGATGAAACTGTGTACAAGAAATCAAGGAAAACGCCGACAAACGAGAAATAACAAATCACCGTGTTTGACAGGCAAAATGTCACTAAGCAGATAAGCAAACCCAACGCAACTAAATTCCCTGAATCAAACTGACCTGTACTTTTGAAATATTATTGTTAAATTTATATGAATTGATAAACAAATAAATATTAAACAATTAACAAAAGATAGTTATGACGTGCAATATGATGGTACTCTTAATAAATTTTTGTATTGAATAATATTTTAAAAAAATCTTGTTACGTACTGTCAAAATAATATGTATGAAAATCCCCACTTACCCGAAATACTGTCATTTTAGAAGAAAGGTCATATAAGTCACAAAAAGAAAACCTGCAAAACAAGTACGAAGTTATCCTGTCAAAAAATTATATAATTCAATAACAAATTGTGTTTTAGAGCCCCAAAAAGCCTCCAAATGGTCAAAGCATCGGATACATCGGGCGTAAAGCCCATGTCGATCGCCGGTCGCTATACCCGCGACCGGGAGCGTCTCCTGGGCATGACTGAGGCTGAACGAGTCTTCAGGGCGCAATGGCTTAAGGATCAAGTCCTCACCCACCGGGAACCAGTTCATGTACCTGAAATGTACAACTTCCAATATAACCCAATCAGGCGTTTCTACCGTGCTCCTCTGGAAGCGTTACAAAAGAAGCTTGAGCCAGTTCTTGGCTTTGAAAAGGCTAGAAACATTAGATATTTCACTGGCAAAGCTCTCCTCGGGATTGGCTTGGCCTATTGGTTCACCTACTACTTTAAATACAACCAGAATGATTGGACAAGGTTGGGCGGATGGTATGTAAACAAGTCCAGGACATCTGTACTTCCTGGTGATCCAGGCTATCCATTTGCTGGCGACAGAAGCCAAGGCAGGGATTATGCTGATAGAGGATTCAGTGCGCAAGCCCACATGAATTTGTAAATTTTTAAACATATGTATTTGGAGTAGCATTAAATCATAAATCTCTAAAACTATCGATCCCACATGTTTTCATTTTTCCTATGATTGTATTCCCTGGTTAAGTTGTAGTTTGGACTCCCAATATTGTCGGTTTTATTGGTTGACTTATTAAGATTTAATTGATTTAATATTACAATTCTTAATCTACGAATAGTAATGGACGTAACCAGTGATAATAACCAAGAAAATCTTGATAATTCTAGTAATAATTCCGTTCAGAGTGAAGAACTTCGTGAAGCATGTGATCCTAACCTCAAATCTATAGATTACCGAGAAAAATATCAAAAACAGAATGAAGAGGCAATTAAATTCGTCGACGATGAAGGAAATCCTATTTTATATCATGGCACAGAAATCTCGAAGCTGACAAAATCACAGCTGAAGAAATACAGGAAATCATTGAGATTTGCAGCAGTCAAAAAAGAACGAAGAATTAAAGAAAGACTCAAGACGAAACTTAAAAAGAAAGAAGCAAAGTTGAATAACATTGACTTGGGTCCATCTAGGAAACAATTGAAAAAGAGTACAATGGCCAATTCAGCATGCAAAATTGGCGTTGTTATCGATTTAAGTTTTGATGATTTAATGATTCCAAAAGTAAATTGGAAGTCTAGAGAAGTTAACCTAAATTGACAATATACTTTTTTAGGATATTGGAAAAGTAATAAAACAAGTTTTAAGAGTGTATACGGAAAACCGGAGGTCGGCAGCGCCTATGCAATTACACCTAACCAACTTTGAAGGCAAAACAAAGGAGAAAATGGCTAAGCATCATGGTTATGAACACTGGGATCTCAATTTTCACTCTGACGATTATCTGAATGTATTCCCCAAGGAGAAACTCGTTTACCTGAGTAGTGAAAGTGAAAATGTTATTAATACTCTCGAGGACGATAAAGTTTACATTATTGGTGGTTTAGTTGATCATAATTCACATAAAGTATGTTACCATTTGCAATATTTATTAAGGCAGTATTATACTTAACTTGTTCGTAGGGAGTTTGTCATCAAAAAGCTGTGGATCAAGGGATACAACACGGTCAGCTTCCAATTGGTGAACATTTTCACATGAAAACACGGAAAGTATTTACAATCAATCAGGTTTTTGAGATTCTTTTGCGTGTCACCGAAGGAAAGAGTTTCAAGGAAGCGTTTGAATCGACTTTGCCGAGACGTATCAATATGCAACCAAATGAAATATCCACTAATGATGATAATAGGTCGAGTACTGAAGAAGACGATTTAATGGCTTTGACAAATGACTAAATTGTCCACTGTGTTATGTAATAAAAACGTATGTAAAGAGTCTTTAATAATTTAGTTGTTGCGTCCAGTATATCTCGATATCATTAAGTGGAGAATCTCATCTACATTGTCGAAAAAACACATGATTTTCATAATTGTTTCTCAGGGCTAATAACTCAAAACGGTTTGGAATTTTTGGCAATTTGAAACATAATTCGTGACGTCAATTTTATCACACAAAAATTGATATTTAAAGTTTTTGTAAAGTTATATAACGTGGCGGAGAGCATTTTCAAGAAAAAGTTAAAATTGCATATTTTAGATAATTTTGAGAAATATTCTCGTCTGTTGCAGTTATTTATTAAGTCAATTTCCCTTAATGCAAGAAGAGCAATTATATTACTGAAATTTTCAAGAATATAACTAAATTGGAGATAGACATTTTATGAAAATCGATCATCGTGCGACGGGCGACAGACTGCACGATAACATAATAGGTAGGTACTCGTTTGAATCCTCGAATTGATAGGCGTTCTCGGTATTTATCAGATGATTGCCAGCCCGTAAACATGGACTTTTGGGTTGTCATAAAATTATTGGAAATGAAATTACACAATAACTATTAAAATAAAAACACAAGTATTTTCTTTATTTTTATTAAGTTTTCTATTAACTTCAATAAATTAGTTTCCAATTGTACCTAATTTGGATGTAAAGACGTACTGTCTACAGAAATTATACAATGAATTATGAAATTATACAATAAGGTACGAATCCTCCGCCTTCCACTTCCATCAATCTTAAAAACACTCGACCTTTGGTCGCAATATCCAACTCAAATTGAACTTCAACCATCCGAATAAACTCCCGACAACAAAAAAAGAAACTAATCGAAATCCATCATCGTCTGTCCATCATTGCTGATGTGTACTAAGAAAAATCAAGCACAAAATGGAAAGAAAAAACATTAAATATTACTAATACAATCTTTTTTTTTGTCCGAATTTCTTGACTTGCAAGTAACGCTCGTGCTTGGTTTCGTTGTTTTCGTATTATCCTTTCTTTCATTTCTCTTCCTGTAAGGAGAAGCACAGCCCAAAAACAAAACATAAATTTAAGTCCCACGAGTAGAAACGACTGCACGAAATTAAAACGGTTTGCAAAAATACTTTTTACAAAAAAAATTAATCACTATTTATACAGCATCACCTAAAAACTTAGCCAATCTTACTTGCTAGGATAAAATTCTATGTAAATTCTCACTATCTACTAAACGCCGTAGATATAGTGCAATTTGTCACTTGGTTTTCCACATCCTGCATTTAAACTATGTGATAACTGTAATTTCTTTAAAACATTTTTGTACGCTTTTTTCCCAAAATTCGCCACTGTTCGGCTAGGGTGCGCCTAACGATTCCGTAATAAATTGATATTAATATAACGAGAGGCACTCATTGGATCATATTTGTGATTTATATAGGATTTTGTTGATTTACTACATATTTTGTCTCCTTATGTTCGGTTTTGACTAGGCTGCGGTGTGCGCCTTTTAAGTAGGCAGCGAACGAAGCCGTTCATTAGGGTAGCTCGTGCCGAGTTTGAAGGAGGACGCATCAGCATGCTCTAAACCAACGCATCCTCAACGCCAGCACGGCACGCACACGCGCAATTATCGTACAAAACCTAAAGTAGAGTAAATTCACAGGTTCGGTGGTGGTAGTGGTGGTGGTGAGGGCCAGTGAGGGGGCCGCGTTAGCGCGTCGCTAGCAGATAATGCCGCGATCGACGGTAATGGGCGGTTTGGCGACAGGTGTTTGCATATGGCGGCACGTGGTGCCACATTGTGCGCACATACAGGTTCCGAACGTGCGCACGGTGGGTGGTGGCGCCGGCGCACCCCCATCGTAGCTGTCGTAGCTTTTGCGTTGTGCAATCGGCGTTGGCGCCTCGACGGTAAGCGCTGGCAAGGACCGACGTTGGGGGATGGGGGTAGTCTTGGGCGTTAATGCCACGGTGATGGTCTCATCACGGATGACGGGCGTCTTGAGGTGGACTTTTGGCGTTATCCATGGGTGCTGGAGAAGCTGTTGGACAGTTGGTCTTTCCCTGAAAACGAATACCCCGTGTGAGGACTTTCATAGTATCGATTTAGGAAAGAAACACTTACATTGGATTCAGAACGAGAGTTTGCTTGATGAAGTCAATAGCGCCGTTGGAAATGTCCGAGAAATGGTCCTCTTCAAATGTGACCTCGCCTTTGGTAATGTTGAGATAGGTCATCTGGGTGTCATCTGCGCCGAAGGGAGTCACCCCAGAAAGGAGGACATAAGCGAGTACTCCAACCGACCAAATATCTGCAGCCAGTGTGATTTTATCGTAGCGGATGATTTCCGGGGAGACATAGTCAATTGTGCCTGAAATGTGAACAATCCACTTATAGCTTGATATCTTGAATCCCTACATTCCTGTTGTAGAGTTGATCATATGTGTTTTACTGATCGTTGTCAGTTTTACCATTTTCTGGATATTAGGACCAAACTTGGAAAACAAAAAGTTGGATTTATAAAACATAATTCGTAGTCGGATCGATCATCGTGGTTCATATCAACGTCAGGCACATCTCCGTGGCCTGACCATTACGCACATTTCATCGTCAGCTTTATAAAACATTAATGGTTGCTTTAATTATTACAAAAAAATTCTAGTATTAATGTTTATTTTACATTAGTTATCAGATTCTTTTTGAATTTTTAAAATAAATAAAATAGGTTATGACATACATCTAATTATATTTTCTATATACATTATATGCCCAGAATACGGCCAATCCAAACTATAGCACGGAGACCCTCCTATATTGATAAAACAGTTATTTCAAAAAAGGATCTGGTGGCTAATGTAATAACCATTAATACTGTAATAATTAAAGCAATTGTTCATGTTTTATAACTCTGACGCCGAAATGCCTTCACAATGAAATTTTACGACGATGATGAGAACCCACGATGGTTTGTCCGCTCGACCATGGTGATGAACCATAATGAAAAATAATGAACGGACCTAGACCCAAATTGTTTGTTGGGGATACGAAAAATCTTTGACGTTCGCGATGGATGCGTGAAAGTGCCTTTAAACCTACCTAGAAGTGCTTTCACATCAGTACCAGGTTTCAATACCCGGGACACCCCGAAATCGCATAGTTTAATGTCGTCACAGACATTGTTAACGCTGAGCAGGATATTCTGTGGCTTGATATCCAAATGAACAATGTTTCGTTCGTGCAGATGGGCCAAACCCTCCAGCACCTGCTTCATCGCCCGCCGCACTTCCACCTCGGTAGGGATCTCATCCTGGTCCAGAATGTGTTGAAGCTCGCCGCCAGCGGCCAACTCAAGCATTAACACCACCTCCGTCTTGGTCTCGTATACTTCGTACAAACGAACTACACGTGTGTTACCAGCGCACATTCGAAGAACAGCGATTTCGTGGTGAATATTTTCGAGGCTGCATCGACGCTTCTTGATGTGCTTGGCAGCGTAATGGACGCCGGTCATCTTGTGCGTTGCTTTGTGGACACGTGCGAATTTCCCTCTGTAACACAAGAAGCGAAAATTTCACGTCAATAAACCATTGGTGCCAATGTTATGAATAAGAGGCAAAGACCCATCTCAAAGGACCGCACCAGCTTCCGTCTACAAAAGTCGGGAAAGCTTGGCACGCAATCAACTATTCACTCCAGACTGCACTCAAACGTTTCCATGTTCTCTCTTTGGACATAAACAAAACGCCAATCAGCGGGGGCAAAACCACCCACAGACAAAATGCGAACGCGATGACAAACCGTCGATCAGAAAGCAGGCGAATGCATTTCACACGTACCACCGTGTCGTGTTTTTCACGGTTTTTACGCGCCTAAAAACGCTTTATTTTCATTCAACACATTTGCGCCGCCCGGAGCTTACGCTTGTGGGTTGCAAGATTAAAAATAATTTTACGCAGTCCGCGAGAGTGCCAATGAACTTGAACATGCAAAGCACAAGTTTGCAAACACGGTCACACACAGTCGCACCGTAGTCGCACAACGCGCGCGATTGTTCGCAAAGTTGGTTGCGCCGGCACGACCGCCAACGTTTGATCGCATCTCGCATGCGTTGCACTTGAAAAGCGCATCCTTGCGTCCTGTCATCATCATTATTCGTGTATTAGAGCGCACATTAAGTCGTAACTGTGCAGTGTTTCGCACTTGAAAGTGGCGGCAAGACAACGTGCGTGATTATACACAATTCTAGCTTATTTGCGATGCACTTCCTTTGGATGGCAATACAAAAACCAAATATTCTTCTTCGCGTCGCCTTTGTATGTTCAGCTAAATCAAAACGCCGGCGAATTAAGTTAATTGCAAATTGTACGCCTGTGATTAATTGTAGTTGCGACTTTCAAGTGCAAACGCGCTAGGTTTGTATGAAGCGTGTTTTCGCACGTCTTTGGTTCGTTATCGCCGGAGTGGTGCCTTCAGGCGCTTCTTTGTGCAAGAGTTCACGTGCTGCAGGACAAAAAGACTCGCAACTGAGCGCAAGGCACGAACGCGAAACCTAAATTCCACATTTCGTAACAAACTGCTTCGATGCGCGCACGAAACGATCAGTCGGTGATCTTGCGAGCATTTTTGCGACCTGAGGTCTTTCTTCGCATGAGAACTGGGACACATACGCTCGCATCCAATCG
>WSZQ02045264.1:0-30823 GCA_019419845.2 Weissflogia rhopalogaster
CAATTAGAAGAGGAAGGTTATACATTATAACACATACAAGTCCTCCCGATATCCCAGGACTGGTAGTTCCAGGAGAGAGCGACACACACCTTAGTGTACATATAAAGTACCCAACGAGTGAGCCAAACAACTCTAATCTCCTCGTTCTTTCATAGGGTCACTTGCCTCGGTTAGTACCCCGCCGGCAACACCCTAAAAAAAGAAGTAGAAAACCAAGCTTACGCCCGATTCCATTCCTAGCCACATTCTTATATCCAACCCCACTTCCAAAGCCAACCCTTCTCCCAACCCCTCTCCCAATCCTACTTCCTAGCCCAAACTGAGTTCCAGTTTTATTTCTAACCACAGACCTAGCCCGTATACCATTTCTGAACTTAACCTCAATCTGAATGACATTCTCAGCGTCAATTCTCATTCTCAAACTCGGTTTCAAGACCAGTTTTCTTAATTCCAACCCCACTCCCAATACCAAACCCATTCCGTCTTCCATTTTTACTACCAATCCCACTTCCAAACCTAACCTCACCCTCAATCCCATTCTTAGTCCCAACCCCAGTCCCATACCAACCCCACTCCCAGTCCCATTCTAAATTCAAGCCACTTTCTTAGTTCCAACCTTAGACCACATTCCAAACCAAGCCCTTCTTTAATTCCTAGTTCCAAACTTACTGCCTAGCATACTTCTAAACTCAACTTCAGTGCTAATCCCAGCCCCACTCCCATTCCCAGTTTTTGTTCGAGTATCAGTCCCAGACCCAGTTCCAATCTTAATCTCATTCACTGCCTTCTTCCTATTGTCAAATCCATTCCTCTCTCAAAATCATCCGCATCTATCTCAATTCAAAATCAAAAAATTCAAAAATACATTAAGAAAAACCCTTTGTTTCTAGCCATATTCCTCCACTTGGATTATATAATAAAAATTCGAATTATCACATCAGCACCAGGTGATTAAACCCATCGCAAAAAAAAAACAAACCTTAAACATGCAATGCTTATTTATGACCGATGTTTATACGTTTATACAGCCTCGATTTGTGTTCGAGTATATATGTGAAGTGAAAATTTCTGACGGCTACAACAACGTCCAAAGGGTCGCAATGCGGGCGGCTCATAATTTTCCACGGCTGCAGCAGCAAAGCAGCACACACACTGCACCACACAGTGTATGTGTGTATTTTGGCCACGCAGAGCACGTCCGGCGATCATACGTTACACATTACCGTATTACACGAAGTGCATAATTTCTGGCTAAGTGATGATGGTACACGATATGCACGCTCGACACCAGAGTCGGCAGAGTTTAGCCACACACCGGCGCTGCGTTGCAGACTGCGGCTGGTCTGCAAACCGGCGAAATTATCGCCATCATGCCGCAATAACCTAACTTTTTGCTAGCAGCTACTGCTGGCTAAGTTAAGCCACTAGAGGTGGTTGGGGGGATTGTCGGTTAGGCTGTGAGGTTGCGCGTTGTGAATTGTACTTGTTTGAAGTTTGATAAGGTATGAGTCTGGTTAAGCTGCTCTACGATTTATTGGTACGGTTAGATGTCTGCTTTAACAAGAGCTTTGATAAGAGATTTTAAGTTATACTTATAATGGTATATTGTACAACGATCATGTAATGCTATACAATGTGCATTGCATGCGAATTGTACTTCGATTATTATTATATATGTGAATATAATAATATAGTCCAGCCAAGTGGCGCAGTGGTATGGTTGATAACTACTGCCCACGAGGTCCCGGGTTCGATTCTCGGTGGGGATGCATAGTAAAGTGAATTCTTCTTCTTATCAATAGTATTAGCCTCTAATATGACTAATTACATGGAACAAGAATTGAGTAGAGCTAATGACCATAGCAGTCGATGCTTGGTAAATCAAACAAAAAAAATATATAATGTGAAAATAATAAGTGAAAATAATAATGTGGTAGTGGTGTGTTTGAATTTTGAATTGGCGCATGCGCTACGAAGGAGGCAGTGCCCCAATCAGAAACATATTTATACCATATGAAAATACATTAAATAAGGAACTATTTGATATATGTGGCAACTACCCCCGAGAACGGATAAGGGAGGAAAATCCACATTGAAGTAGAAAACTTAGTTTTCATAAAATTATGTCTTTTAAAACGCCATAAATGACTGATTTATCATGAACCGATCGTGATAATATTCATATCAGATTAAAGTAGAGGAGTTGACGAACATTTTCCCACTTGTTTCATGTTGATAGCTTCATATTTAATATACTTAAAACATATTTTAAAATGTACCTGAAAGTGAGTGAATCGAGCGCGCGTGCGTCGCAAGCGTGTGCGCAAATGTTTTAGTCGCATTATAGTCGTTGCCGACCATTGTGCGGCGTACGCGTGCGGTTTATAACAAAATCACGGCCCATAACACGAGCACAACAGTGCACAACGCTGGCCTCAACTATAAAACTCCTTTTATATGAAAGAAGAACCTAGAGCTACATCACCTACCAGTACTGTTATGATCAGCCGTAGGTTATGTTGATCATAACCTAATCGACAATGCTTATATTATGCATACATTATACAACAAGAGTAGAAAATATGTTTTTATAGTAAGAATTCGTTCTAATAGATACTAACATATATAAATCATCAACCATTTTAAAACTTTCAAATTTTTTTCTATAGAAATTCTTCTATATTTCGTGTCGTTTGCGTTTTCTTGTTACTCATTCTCTCCGCAACCCTTGCGAAGAGACAAGTTCTCAACAATAATTTTGAAAAATGGAAAATGAACGCATCAAAGCATGAAATATGTTGCAAACTTGCGAAATCGTCAATGCCGAAGTCGTTTTGACGATTCTACCACGTTTCAGCGTGCAGAAAGAGCGACAATTGTCACCTTCTTGGAGGATGTGACTATATAGATCTGTTTTCAATGCGATGCGCCCTTTTAAGCACAGTGGGTGGACAAAGACGCTGTCGAAAAGGGTATCAACCCGTTACAGTTACCTCTACTTACCTTGCAAGTACGCTAAACATTGCCGTCTGTTTGAAAAGGTATGAAACGTTACAAAACGTTTCAACCTTTTCGGTTAATTTTCGGTGTATTGTTAACGGCAACCAGGGGCGTCTTTTTGCACTTGTTTCGTGGGGGGTATATATCCGAAGTGCTTTCGAAAGTTATGACGAATATACTTTACTTTGCGAAGTCGGTATATGTTTGCTTAATGCGTTTTGACTGAAATTAAGGTATGGTTGTTATAGTTTGTTATTCCATAATTTGAAACGAACATATTTTATTTTGGCATATTATACACATAGTCCTTCTCCTTCCTAAATATTATTATCTTAACTTAAAATATACAAAAAAAAAACTAACAAAATTTATCTGTAAACACAAAAAAAAACAAAGAGAAAATAACAATTGCAATATGCACATTCCTGCTCTACACTGTACGCCTCCTTCTTTCCTTCTCCTCTAACACCCTCCGTATCCAATCTATCCCTTTCCCTGTCTACCATTCCGCCAGTGCCCTTGGGTCCTTTTCTTCTCTTTTTCCCAACACCTCTATTCGTTTGCATTCGCTCACCAAATGGTCCCATGTGTCCCACCCCCTATTGCACATCGCACACCTTCTATATTCCTCTGGCATCCATGTTTTCCTTCCTCTTTCCTCGGATCCGCATCTTGCCCTTGCTATTAACAGTTTTTCTTCATTCCTCAAATCTCTTCTCATAACATATTGCGGAACCTTCCAGATTACCTGCTACTCCTTATAGTCAGGATTATATGTGCTGTCCCTAATCTTTCCTTGCCTCTCCTGCTCCTCTACCTTCCATTTTATACTCTTATACATTTCTTCCATTGGCATACCTTCATTTAGCATCCTCTCTAACCACTTCTCCGACCACCCAACTTTTGCGAGTGCATTGCGCCGTCGCTTTCTCCATCTGTTCGTATCCGCCGTGCTGCACCATTTTCAAATATACCCTACTTTCCTTCCGAATGGGATGTATTGGAATGCGAGCAGACCAGGTTTCTGAAGGACCTGATGGGGTTAGAGTGGTCAACTCTGGAGTATGTGGTTCTGCAGGAATCGGGGAGGGCCAGTATCAAATGGGAGGCATTTGCGAGAGTGGCGAGGTATGAAAAGAAATTGGTGCGAATGGGGAATGAAAGGCTTGTGAAAAATGTATGGCAGTGGTACGTAAGCAGAGGGTCTAGTATGTGGGCCGTTCGGAGAAGGAAGGCATATGAAGCGATGGGGCTTTCCGATGTGGCGATCCGGGTTATATGGACGGAGCTCCTGTGGAAGAACTCGAGCGGAGAAGTGGAAGAACAGGAGAGGAAAAGTAGAGTTAGCGGCAGCATAACCCGACATTTCAGAAGGTCCAGGTGATCGGGCGAAGACCATGGTACTTCGGAGACAAGAACATGTCCCGGGCGGAGAGAGTGATTATGGTAAGGGGGAGATGAGGGTCGGAGAAGAGAGGGCGTAAGGGATGGATGGGGCCCGAGTACACCCGGTGTGTGTTATGTGGGAAGGGCTTGGATACCTGGGAACACATGGCAGGGGAATGTGTTGAAGTGAAGGTGGAATGGGCTTTGAAGGAGGGCAGGGATTCAAATTGAGATTTTCTTATTATTTGTATTTAATTGTTTATTATTTTCCGCTTATTGTATTATCATTTCATTTAAGAATTGTGATTAATGTTTAGTGATATTTTGAAGGGTAGTGGGTATTTATAAAATGAAGTGTTGAAATGCCAATAAAGGTTACATATGTATGTAATATTCGATAGTCAACGACAGTTAACAAGTTGTAGGGATTTCTACATCTATTTTCCTATGGATGAAGCAACCATGTGAATATTTCGCCCCCTTTTACTATTGTTTAGGCAATGCTACGCATACAATGCCACATCCCCCGCGTGGTACAAGTGTGAAAAGTGCCTTAACAGCGTCGAGTTTTGCAATAAATAAATATTTAAATTACCCATATACTATTTTTCACTTTCCAGGTAAGCCATTTTCATTTATTGTTGCTAAAGTAAAATTTTAATCATATTTCTAGTTAATATATTGCCAATAAAAAAAGTGGGGTTCTACTGTTAACACATTTAGACGCAATATATTTAAAAAATGTAGGTTTGTCCATTTTTCTAACTGACCTTAATTATATTTTCTTCGTCTTCTTTTCGTTTGCATTTAACGTATATCTAATCCCGTTGAATTATACAGCATCAGATGATAAATCTCCTTTGTAACTACCAAATCGTAGTCACTTACATGCGAAGTTAATTTCGCCATCCATTTTCATCGGACGTCCACCAATCTTAATTCTTTCCTGCCACCTTCAGTCAAGCAATTCTCTCGCCAGTAGCTTCATTCATCATTGTTACACGGCTCTTGGAGGAGCACTGCGAGGCAACGTTCGCACTGAACCTGCCGAACTGCCAAAGGAACAAATTCGCTCCGCATTACTTTCAGCGCTAACTTGTGCTTAATCTTCAGGCGAAACCGACCATTTCCCAGCTGGCCTACGTCGTTCGCAATTCGATGTTCACTTTGATTTTACCGGAGCCGTTTGGCAGATGCACTGGTTTAAAGACTTGCCACGTGTGGAGAAGCCGGATGCACACATGCGCATATGTACTAATTGAATTGACTTGGGCAATTGCGTGTTGTTGATTGCAATTGTTCGAATATGTTGCCGCTCCAAACGCGTTGCTGTCTACCTCAACGGCACTACACGCTTTCGCCATTTGCGCCGCGAATTCGCAATCATTATGCCCTTGTTCAGCGGCGGGAGCGTCCATATTAAAATAGCACACGCTATTAGCATTCCAGTCGTGCTTCCCGATGGGGTGGCTTCTTTATTCGCCCACGTGCCGACGCGCTGCGAATGCCTGTCCGATATACTGCGTATTAACCTTGACTGCCTCCGGCGGCAAGGCTGACCGTCAAGGCGTGGACGTGCGAATTCCGAAGGTGGCACGAACGGAGGGTGTCAGAAATGATGGCGGAGGCGGCAAATGGATTTGATCTGTGCCCAGCTCGCAGATAATGATGATACATTTGCCTCATGAGGAACGGAAATGTAATTTGATGTGAATAGTTGGATGTACATGCATTTGTATCTGATCAGGTGAACTCGTACGATTTTAATAGTTTTCCTTCAGTTTCCTGGAAATTTTATTTCAAACCATTTTTATGAAGGACAGATCAATATAGTCATTCCTACAGTAGTGGAACCGAGTTGAGCTTTTTGTGATTAGGGGAAAGCTTTTATAGCATGTGTGTTGGACTGACAAGTCATGAGTGCTTCTTGGTAATCTTTTATCCCCAGGACCACCGCCTTGGTATTACTTCAGGAACATTTGCTCTACATGACAGTAAGAGAAACTATACCCACGCTTTCCATATGTCGTCCCTCTCTATGATTCTTGTCTAGAGCAGTTCTGAACGTATTTCCGTAATATTAGTGCATTCGTGTATTCTGACTGTTACCCCTCCTTGCACGAGGCTCGGTTGAAGCAGAGTTTGTGGTCATTTTTTTCCTGCATTGCATTGACTGGAGAAAATGCATGTAAACCAGTATTCCAGTAGGCTGTAATATTGAGGTCTAATTCAACTTGCTGATTTTGGTAGCATTATGCTCTGCACTGGGGTATGAGATCTGCCGCCTCTGCTCTTCTCCTAAATTTTATTTGCAATGCAATAAATCATATACAAAAATACTATTCTGTTATACGGCACTGAAATTAAAATGAAAATACAGTTCAATGAAGTGATCGCACTGTTTCGCCGATTTAATTTTCCACGGTATATAATTTCAAAACTTAATCAAATCCCTGTTAACTATGTCCGTGTGCAGAATTTTGGTCCACGATCGCACAGAATGCTGTTAGTACGTGGTGAAATGATTTCTCATTTAATTTGCATCACCGAAACCTTGGGTCTATGCTGTAGTGATGACCTAAAGAGGTGTTTCTGAATTTTCAGGGTCGCATATTTAATTCCTTCAACTATCTCAAATTTATATTTGATAAATCCAGCGCAAGAAATTTGCCTGTGGTGACAACTGCAAAAATCAGTTGGAATGTGTCATCCCTTCTAATCTAGCTATTCCCATTCTGCATGTGTGTTTGTAATTAGATATTGCTAACATATATTTGTTACATTTGTTGTTAACATATTTGCATCACCTACTTCATAGAAGAAGTAGGTGCAATTAGAAAATTACGAAATAAATTTGATTATTCTTTAGGACATTAAGACAGTGGTTCTCAAATTTTATAATACTCAAAGAGAGATTTTTCCGCTGGAGACGAGCCAAAATAAAAATTCCCATCTTCATATTTGGAGAGCCACAGTTTCGCATATAAAGAGCCGCATGTGGCTCGCGAGTCGCTCGTTGCCGACTACTGCCCTAGGTTCCCATAGGTTCCGATATATCTTTAAAAACTAATGTTATATTGGAGAGTACTTGATCAATATCTCAGACATGGGGAGCCCCGTCTGTCGAAGGGGGTGCCCCTGAGACATATCGGCAGCCGTCTATCCATATGTTATCACTGCGGCGCCCGCGGGCAAGAGAAAGATTTTTAAAGGTATCTCTACACAAAAAATAGGAAAAAATTAGAAACGCAGTATGCACCCTTATTTCCAATTGTGCCTATGTGTAAAAACATCTTTCAGAACAATAGAAGTTTGTAGTCCTTACGATAGTTATACATTGAGAATTCGTCGGATCAATTTGGAGTCATTTAGGATTGTTTTGTATATCGAATAATTTTGATCGTATACTTTTGATGGTACAATTTAAAATTTTCGTCACTTTCTAGCTTAATAAAATTACCAAGTATATTGAATGGAATGAAAAAATATGAATCGTATATTAAGCAGTCGATTGTAGGGCACTGGTGATGGAGGGAGCGGTCGTGTGAACGTGACCTCGCGCACTCGACCAGTCCGCTGGCGCCGCTTATCCACCGCCAACCGCCACCTGTAGCGGGTAGGCAGCCGCCGCCGTGCGCTGCTGTTGCGCACCCCGAGACGAGCGCCGCCGCACGGCCGAGTAGGGCGACGCTGTTGCGCGCCCTCGTCGTCAGTTAGTTAGCAGTCGCGTTCGGCGTCGGGTCCGATCCTGAGAAGCGCGGGCCGTACGCCTACCCTACCTACAGAATAATATCCCCGGCTGCAACCCGTCAACCCTCGACCTGCAACACGCTCCTCCTCCTCTTCCTCCACCAACGGACAACACGTGCGGCGAACCAGAACAACACCATCCACACAGCCGTCTCCAGCGTGCCCAACTGAACCTTCTGCCCTCTTTCTTCTGCCCCCGCACACTGCCTGCAGGCCGTCGATGTGTGTGGGGGCGACACATCGACGTCCGACGCTCGTGGGTCGCCTAGTAACCGGCCACCACTGCCGTCGTCGTCTGCGAACAGCAGCGGCCGAGTGCGATCGGCTTCGGAGCGTAGAGATTCGATGCACAAAAAAGCAGCTGGGGCCGGGCAATATCAACAAGTAATTCACGCGAAACGATTTAATTAAACCTCGCGCGCGCTGGATGTAATTACACGCGACCTGACGCATTTGAACGCGCACGCAGCGGCGTGCTTCACATGCGCGCCACTCTCGAATTTACCACGAGCTGGGTATGCGAATGTGATTGATTTCGCCGCTGATTGATTGCCGCCCACCATATCCACCGCCACTTATAGCGTCGACAAAGGTAATGTATGCGATTTAATTACAAATATAATTACTGTCTATCGGCGGCGCAAGTGATGGTAACCGTTAGCAATTGCACAAGCACAAAACCATTAACGTAATAAAAAGTTGCTCGTAAAAGGTGTCGAACATGCAACAAGCAAACATGATACAGTGCGTATTTGTATATGATACTCTCATGTGATTAGCGAAATGTGAATTTTATGAGATATTTGCAACACGTATGATACAAGACATAAATTCGAAATTCACTACATGCAAATGACCCGTTTTTATCAGTGAGATTGTCTAATTAATCCGATCGCGGTAGACATGTTGTTTTAATCTGCGCCAGTATGCTTCAAATTTAATTGCTCATTCAAGGTGCTCTGTGGCGCGCCGCTGCCACCGTCGCTTTGCCGCCAACGTCGTTAATGTTGCAGCGGTCCATCAATGTTTTAGCACTAATCGAGTACAGCCAATCTCGCCCCTGCGACGCGACGTTTCCATTTGAATGCGTAATGCGACTGGCGTCTTTCATCTACACGGCGCAACGCCATCCCCGAAAATATTTAGCAATCTGCCCTCCTTACCATGTGCACGGGAGTCAAGATACGATCAATAGTTAATGAGCACACCGCGGGGAGAACGAGCATGGATTTGCTTAGGTGTAGTTTATGTAAACACGCTAAGTGCGAGTTGCTCATTCGTGGCAGTCAACTCATTGCTAAGCACGAAACCTTAGCGATCAACCAGATGTTTTTATCAAAGAAACCAAATTCAGGATTTATAAAAGGGTTATTCTTATTCCGGAGAATATGCCTTCTGACAGTATATCGCAATATTCTTATTTTTAAAGCTGGTAAATACTAAAAACATTTTGTGAATCACGACGTGTACTTGGAAAATTGGCAGATACGATCTGGAAGTGTTTTGTTGAAATATATTTGATCTACAAAGCTTCTATGAATGTCTGTATGTCAAAATTAACTCCAATTTGAAGAATAAAAGGATGCTTGGATAACAATCTTAAATGTTGAGCGTTTGACACAAGTTTTAACCGGAAGAGCCAGTTTTTCGAAACTACCACCACCCCAGTGGGTGGGGTGGGGGTAACTTTAAAATTTTAAATGGTTACCCCTATTTTTAATGCAGATTCACATTGTACGATTAAACGTGTGAAAGATTTGTTTGAAACATTTTTTTCGTAGTTGCTTCAATTATATACATTTATTTTCCTATGTAAAAATCGGGGTAATTTCTTTTCTTTATGTGGTCAACAGTTTATAATAACTTGGTAATGGTTAAAGTAAATGCTCAAAATGATGCCCGTCGATTTCAGTGTATGTTCAAGTAACCCTCGCGAATAACGAAGCGATAGAGTTGATAGCGATAATCAAAAACGTGTTTTTAAAGACCGCGTAAAACGAGGGTTACTTCCACATGCATTGAAATTGACGGGCATCAATTTAAACATTTACTGTAACTATTGTAACCCCCATGGTAGCCATTCTCTTGATTCTTTGATCTCCATAAGGGGGTTCTATGGAACCCTATGGAACCTTTCACACATGTGAAATAAAGCGATGTATATATTATTATTACATGTATTTGATCTATAGTTTTCATCATCGACTTGCAGTGGATAGCCTCCGACGTTTATCAGAATGTTCGCTGAACTCTTACATTTGATTTATTGGCGTTATACCAACTCTTCAAACATTAAACGGCGTCACTGTTTTCTTTGCACGTTGTTCATCCACGTTTGCACTCTTCGCTCGAAATATGACAATCAAATTTATGATATAATCTTTTCCATATTTTTATCCCATAATTACAATATATTTCATACCGCGTAAATATGCACACTTTTCTAACTATGGCTTTGAGAATTCACAAGAAGAACTAGTAAAAGTTTCAACGCCCAAAAAGCTATTTGTTACCCTGAGCAGCATAGTGGTAAAGTCTTTGCTTAGCAGTTAGAAAATCGGGTTTCGAGACACATTTCACGGGGTGAATATATTTTAAAACAGATACCCAAATCACATCCACGTTCTACATATGCACGCAATACTGAAAAAAAAACTTCACATAAGAAATCCATTCTTCACATAACTTTACAATGTTCAAACTTAGCAACTTCTACAAACACACATCAAAAACAAGTGGCAACCAATGACAACATCCATCATCGGTTCACCAACATAAGCACAAAAAGAACACAATAACAACCCACCAGCACTTTACCGTAAAAATAAGGAATAAAGGCAGGAAGACGTGGTGATACCCAATAAAATATATTAAATACATGTATTACAATTCAATGTTTGCAAACTTGAAAACGTGGTTGGACATGAAATTTACAACAATGTATCCATTATTTTTGTGATTTTTCATATGAGTACAATGTCTCTAGCATAAATATTTCAAAAGGTTAATTGTACATTACACTAACAATGTAGCCATAATATATAAAAAAATAAAATATATTCAAACTCGCCTTATGCATAATCTATAATAATCAGCCCTTAAACATCAGGAAAAGCCTTGTATTTTAAAAATGCCTTGCTAACATCGAACTGGTTTAGCCTTTTATAACTGATGAGGAGTTAGCAACATTAATTCTTGTATAGAAGTATGATACCTTGACATAGGTATCAAAACACTTTTATTCTGAAGACTGGAAAATTCTTAAAACACTATTTCTACTGCCGCCTTTTGTTGAGCTTACCGAGTATCGACTATTATGGTCATTGCAATGCAATTAGTCATATTAGAGACTAACACTATTGAAAAGAAGAGGAATTCACTTTACTATGCATCCCCACCGAGAATCGGACCCGGGACCTCGTGGTCAGTATACCAGTAGATCAGACCACTGCGCCACTTCGCTGGACTCTTGCCTAGTTTATCCTGGATTATGTTTAACGAAAATATTCCAATGGAATCTAACAAATACTTTGGCTACATTTTTGTTTGCTTAATTTCGATATAATGAAGCAATTACACATCTTCTTTGTTGTGAAAGTAAATTTGAGTAACTCCTAAGATTACATAGAATACAGTTTATATTTGACAATTTTGCAACACTTTGCCTCGAAATTCGATTGTGAAATTGAGTAATCATCAATCAAGTCATGAATCGCTTTTTGAACAGTGTCTGGAATATTCACGCGTTTCCTCCTGACTTGCCATTGACTCCTTTGTGACGGCGTCAACTCCTTGACTTGCAGAAACAAATAGGCTACCAAATAATAGCTGACAAGGCACACACACTCAATGACATTCGCACACTTGCCATCTATAACTGGTTGAATAAATTTCCTAATTGTATGCCGCTGATTATTGAGTTTGCCAGTCCCTTTGGAAATTCATGCATGCAATGCGACTGCACATTTTTATGCTCATGCACGTCTTAATGTGGCTGCTGCCCCATTGCCAAGGCAAGTTGGCAACGCGTGCCCTGATTGGCAGCCAGCGGCGGGGCTTTTTTGGCAACGTCGCCAGGACAGCAGCGTTGATAAGCCGACAATTTGAATAGGAATTACGAGCAGCGGGAGTTGATGAATAAATGGGGCGGCAATTTCGGCGCTATCCTTATGTAAGGACGAAATTGAAAGAGGTACAAAGACGGGCGTTAATGCAATAACGGAGACATGCGACTGGGGTGGTATTCCTTCCTCAACCATTTGCCACCCCCTCGCAAAACTCCTTGGAGCTACCGGTTGTCAAGGCGACGAACCGTAAATAGCTATATTTAAATTCAATTCGATGCTATCGGAATGGTGGAATCTAGGGTTATTCCAGACACTGCAAACTGTGTAGCACTAATTGCCGCTTTCGGCGGGCTCGAATCTATTACTGAAGTTTACGACTTAATCAAATTGCATTCCCACGCTAATAAAATGTACAACGGAAATTGATTTTATTACATTATAAAAGTAGTCCTAACAATTCTTACAAAGGTCATTTGGAACATATAACTCTAAATCTTAAAAAGTAAGTTATACTACTTAAAACTCAGAGGGTTTTAGCCCAAGATGTGTTTGGGCGACGCACAGTGGTTTGAAGCAGACGGTAATCCGCCAAAAATATTTGCTCGATCAACGTGAGCGTGCGCTCGATTTGCTCATTTTAAGGCATAGTTTTACAAATATTTTAAGTATACTAAATATTAAGCTATAAACATGAAACAAGTGGTGAAATATTCCTCATCTCTTCTACTTCAAACTGATATTAATCCCAATACGTTCATGATAAGTCAGTCATTAATGTAGTGTTAAAGACATGATTTTTTGAAGTTGATATCAACTTCAATGTTGGTTTTCCAATTTGTTTCTTTTCTAATTTTAAAATATCTTCCTAGATATTTCTGTACTTTCTAGAGTGCGTAGAATTCTTTGGATGTTGGCATGCAATTATTGCCAATATTCCTATATTATTGCACACATTGCCGATTTTGCGAGTCTTTTAAGGGAGCTTATGACTTAAACAAATTTTATTTCCATGTTGATAAAATAAACACCGGTAACTAATTTAATTACTTACTTTCTTACAAAGGGTATTTGTAACATATAAAGGTTAATCCTATCAAATATAACACTTATAAACACTATATTTATGCTTACATATCTTAAAAGACAAAAAAATTATAAGAAGTCATATTCCCTGATATAGATTATAAATATCGAGAATATTCCAATAGGATTGCATTAATTACACATTTCGGGGCGGACACGTATCTATTTCGAAAGTGAAAGCCGGATGTAACAGAATGTACTGGCGAGTAAATTGCATTCCCGATTGTGCAAAGGGTGTAAACAAGGAACAAGTAAGCAGCATTATAATACCCATTTCTTATCATGTACTATTTCCTTCCAAGCGTACCAAGTGCAATTTACTGCTACTACCCAGGTGGTGGGCACTGTTACAGTGGAGACCCCATGCAGGTGAATAATTTACACAAGATTCATGCATTGTTCGATGTGCGTGCAGTCTCTAGTATATGTGCAGCTGCATGGTTTTCGTTCCATTATTGCGTGCGCTGTGAGCTGCGGCGGTGGCGGCAGAGCTGCGGTGTTGATCAGCGAACCCGGTGGGAAATCACTCGAATTCGTTATGGGGCGTCCAGTCATTGACTTACCATACGCAATAATCTAATAAAAGCTGCAATGAAAAGGTAATAAAATATTTGCTATAATCAGAATAATTAGATGCCGCAAATCCAAATCATTGGATTTCTGTGATGTTTAAGGGTTACTATTTCGAATGTCGAATCGGTTTTTTGAAGCGTGCTTGCCATGAGGAGTCAACTGAAAGTGCGGCTTATACCTTAGTAAACACTTGCCAATCCGATTTTAGCTTTCTTTTATGTGTGTATTGTTTAAACTTGAGTGATGGGCAAGATTTATTCTTGTTTCATTTTAATACATGCATTTCAATTGTGTTGAGCGTGCGTATCGTATAACGTCTACCATTGCCATGTATAATTAAAAAACAATAAACGTAATGCGTAATGATTTTCCTCTAGTATCAGGAGGTGCAGGCTCATCGCAAAATAATTGTTCAATTTAAGCATTGCACGCAGGCCGCCAAATTTCTAGGGCGGCCAGATTTGTCTTTTGAAAAAATACATGTTTTCAATCCATATCGGCATAATATTCTTATCTTCAATATTTCCCTTCACATTGAAATATTATTGTTTAGACAAAAGGTACAACTGCTGACAAACATTTGTACAAATGCACCCAAATGTTACACCATCCATTCGCAAGTCGCAAGAGTAAATTTCTATAGAATTTTTGTGTCTTAATAGCACAATAAAATATAAAATGGGGCCCACCTGGGTAGCACAGTTGGTAGTGCTTCGGTCTACAGTGCAGGCGGTCGAGGTTCGAGCCCCCGGGGTGGGCATCCACAAGCGTGATTTAATTTATTAATTAATTCACACAAAAATTATTTACACCAAAATCTACACATTCAAATTCACACTACAAAAATCACAACAATTAAAAATCAAACACCAAAAACACATCAATCGCAGTATGCGCATCCCTCTACAATCACAACAAGCAAAAAACCACGCCACGAGGCATTCAACGCTCAACAAGGATCACAACTCAACACATCAATACAACACAAAAATCACAACAATCACAAAAATCACAACAATAACAACATCACATTATATAAAAATAAATAAATAAATAAACATGTATCCAGGCTGAAGGACCAGTTAGGTCGATGGTTTGCGGACCAAATACAATGTTTTTTTATAAAATGGGGCGCTTATTTCACGACGAAGCTTCAAGGTAATTTAATGGTTTATCGTTTTTGATTTTTGGCGTTGAAAGTTTTAATATTTATAACTTTCAATGTTTTTCCAAATATGTATATGCGGAAAACAAAACGCTGGTGCCCAACATCGATACCCAAGGCAAGGAAAATCGAAGAGCAGAAACAATTGAAGGCATCAAATTTATCTAGTGCTGAAGAGTACCAGTTCTAGCAACACATGGAGTAAAACAAAAAAATGAGAGTTACGAGTTGCCAGATTAACACATTTTTAAGGTAAAGGAACCGAATTTAAAGGCAAAAAATGGTTCTTTTGAAAATTTTCGCAATAAGGATTGTGAATAAATGCATGACGTTCAATTTTTACTTCAAAATTATCTACAACAAATAACTATTATAAAATTATCCACGTTTGCGAGACGGACAAAAAAGTGCGCCGCCAATCGGTTTTACATTGGCAGTCACTTTCTTGTGTATTTTGTTGTCAATACCGGTTATTTAAAAGAAAAATAAACGGACGATACTGCGGTTTTAAAAGAAATATATGATTTTGGTCGTAGTTCATTAATTCTTAAAAGGCGAATATAGTGTAAG
This sequence comes from Weissflogia rhopalogaster, assembly GCA_019419845.2. Lineage (NCBI taxonomy): Eukaryota > Metazoa > Arthropoda > Insecta > Coleoptera > Staphylinidae > Weissflogia > Weissflogia rhopalogaster. The sequence continues at coordinate 15,595 of WSZQ02045264.1, forward strand.
TCATACTAAGAACGTTAAAAAATGTCTGACTTATTACTAGGTCTTAAAAATCAAACAACAATAGATGCATCTGACCAAAGACTATATGATACTGAATAACTTCGTTATAGAATGAATTATTTTGATAATAAAATATCTGTCTCGGCAATGGCGTTATTTTCGATTATCTTCCAATCATTTATTTGACACTGAAAGAAACAATGGGAATTACTTGTAATTATACAAACAATTTCACAGTTTGAGACGATTATGGCTGTGCATCGGCGACCCCATTATATTAGATTCGAAATTCAAAATGAAATCATTTTGTTGATACCACAACGAAATATTACAATTTTTAATACTAGAAAACGATATTGAATAAATGGGGGCAGCATGTTTCTTTTGGCCCGCAACCCTGGCGGCGGCTCCGAGGAGGTGCAATGCAATTTCATAAATCTCAACGTGCAACATTCAATGAAGTTGTTTAAAGGACTCATTCCGTACAATGACTATATATTCCTCTATCGCAGGTTGCCAGGATTAAAGAAATGTTGATACTACCAGAAGGTAATGATAATAGACATTCCGAATTTTTAATGTATTTCGAAATTTACATGCAAATCTTTCTTTACAAAACATGTATCTTTTTTCTCATATCATAAGCATGTTGTTCCAGTCTTAAAATTAATTACTTTTGTAATCAATTATGAAAAAAGATTAAACAATAATAATATAATGTATTAAATTTTACTTCAGTCGTAGCACACTCGGTGGGGGTAACATTGAATGTGCTCCCAGACTCAGAGACGCCGATACCAAAAAACGAAATCAACTCGTTATTATTTTCACATATAATAGTCATAGAATAAGTAGTAGTAGTAGTTGGACCTTCATTGGCATTCATCTTTTACAACATTTTACATTTTACCGCCAATAGACTTCATAAAATAAATAAATAAAACAAAAATATAATCCATAACAAGAAGACAAAATAAAGTAAATAAAGTACACGTGCAACTATCATGATTTTTGAAAATACTCCTGTTTTCGGAAAGTCTACATATGCTTCGCCATCCGTGGTATTTCATCCCACCCTCCCTATTTGGTCATCCCTCTCCTTCATTTCCATTTCTCTTTCACAATTTGCCTCAGTATTGTGACACTCTCCCCTCCCAACCACTCCCTTACCATCCCCCTCTTACATCCCACACCATTCAGCCCTTCGCAGACACACAGATGCTCCCAGTTATCCACACCACCTCGACATAACACACATTCCATATATTCGTTCCCCATCCACACCTTTCTTCCTTGTTCCTCACTCCCACCCCTTGCCCTGGCCATAACCCGTTTGTCGTCGGCGCTCATTCTTTGCTTGATGATATAATTTGGCTTCTGCCCTGTACTGATGACCTGTACTGTACTGTAGAAAAAGTATAGTGTAAAATTCACCTACAATGCACATTGTTTACTTGAATGACTTGTAGCAGTCGCCTTCGGCTCGTGCCACAATTAGTCATAATTGTGAACAATGTTTAGCATTTGTTGCTTGTTGTACAAAATACTAATTATGAATTAATATTACAGTGAAAACATCGGGCTGTTCGTGGAACACATTTGATTATTACAGATATGTAATTGTTACTCTGAATGCTCAAAATGTCTGTCAAAACTTTTGAAATCTTCATTAATCGCGATTATCATAACGGTGTCTTGCAAGACCGCGTAAAACGAGGGTTACCAGAACATACATATCACGACAGGCAATCACTTTGAGCATTTAGGGTAACAATTACCAGCTATATTTGGTATATAATATACCAGGTATAAATAAAATGTGTACTATACCAAGAAAATATTTCAGCCCGATCTTTACGATGCGATAAATATATATTCATAAAATTGGTTATTACTGATTATAGACACAACCACGAAAAATATTTCAAACGAATTTTTCGTACTTTTAGTCGTACAATTTGAATCCGCAATAACCAATAGGGGAACTTATTGAAGGTTTCAAAGTTTCATTTATGTCAACATTTTCCCCCATAAAATGATTTATATATTTCTCGAAATTTTTGAAGTTTTTACGTTCAAAAAATCATTCGGTATGGTGTATTTTGTTGTATCATAGTTTTTATGTTATACCAAAATAATATTATCAATTATCAATCAGGTCAAATTATGGATCACAGATCTGAATGGGTACAGAGCGCCTGCCGTGCACTATATGATAGTATAAACATATTTCCGCACCCTCTTGCCTAGAACTATGTGTTCTATGAGTGCAGGAATGAAAATCCGTGGGATATATAGCATATATCTTAATCAAACACTATCCTGAAGTGTGTTCATTGCACAACAGGTGTAGAAAATTAATATATTGTACAACAAGCGTGGACTGCAAGGCAAACGAGTGAAAAATGAACATTGCATTGAGTTGTACACTATTGTTTTTCTACGACAATTATGGGTAAAAAAATAATTTTCTCTTGTCGGTGTGTTTGCTGTGAAAAATAACACGCTATCAAAGCTGAAAGCTGTGGTACGGGCAGGCGCTTGCAGCAACTAGCGCGTGCGCAATTGCAACCAGGCGCGCACACTGCTGGACGCCACGCACGCAAATGTGTGGTACCGGGAACACATTTCCTTAGACACTTGCGGTACGGATATGAACACCCATGGGATATGTATGCAATTTCTTAAACAGAATCAATTCTGACAAGTTTCGATTATACCAAACGAATGCTGCCAGCCATACAACGGAGTAGTAGGTATTCCATTCGAATTGTACACTATTTTATTTTCACACATAATTGTCGTAGAAAAAGTATAATTTACAATTCGCAAGAAATGCCTATTTCTCACTAGTATGACTTGCAGCCCTTGGCTCATGCTGCAATGTAACTCATACAACGGAGTAATGGGCATTCCACGCTCACTGTAGAATTTACTAATTCTAATGTTCATACACTTTCTTTGTCAATACTTTAAATTTATCAACAGCGTCTTTCGATGCTTAGTTATAACCTTTGTTTTTGAAACCATGAAACATAAACAAATTTAAAAAACATTCGAACACAATTGTTTAACATAACTTTGACAAAGGTGAACCAAAGTTTATGAAAATCCAGAGGAAGGTAGATTATTTAATAATAGATTGATTATATATAGTGTATTAAAATCTTCTCCTTTCATATTTGGTAGTAAAGAATTATTTTTTGGATAATTTAGACCGCCATTTTTAACCTGGTAATCAATTTTACATTAGAATTTTATGAATTAATTATACTGTCCAGCCAAGTGGCGTAGACGTATGGTCGATGACTTTTGATCACAAGGTGCCGAGTCAGATTCTCGGTGGATGTAGAGAAAAATCAGTTCTTCTTATCAATAGTATTAATCTCTAATATGACTATTTACATTGAAAAATAATTGCATAAATCAAATGACTATAGTAATCGATGCTCGGAGAAACAAACAAAAAAAATTTTTGATGAGTAAAACACTTTTTTCACAGTTCTACAAAATATAATTTATTTTTGTACAATGTACATTCCGGCTTTCGCCATCATCAGGTATTTTATTCAACATGTTCTATCAACAAGTGAGAGAAGACTTTCAAATATATCAAAAAAATTAATGTTAACATATATACCATATATCTATCTTCACCTGTTATCAAGGAATGAACGTATCAAATTTGCAAAGATAGCTTCAAAATATTAACCATTTCGAATAAATATATATGCAAAGTAGTATATTTTCTAATGTATGTTTCAATGGCAACGAGCGGTATCACCGCTAGTACACCATGTGTACTTGTTTTGTCCGTGCTTGAGTATGTCAAAGGGTACTAGGTCGAAACCAGAACCAGGCCAACCCGGTCGTGGAGGATCTGGGTCAGAGGTGCTCAACCCCATTAAGCAAAATCGCTCTTCCGATGGCAAATTGTTTCAATGTGTGTTCGATGTGAGTGGTGGTAGTAATGTAGATGCGTTGCGGTAGCAACCCCCTGTTCCTAACCGCTGCAGGTGGAAGCCTGGGCGTAATCTGAAAGCAACTTTCCGTCCGCAGCACACCGGCGGTGGCGTCGCAAACGATGCGATTGCGAGCGCCCGCCGCCGACTCGCAAGGCGACAGCGTCGGCCGCAGGCAGCAGACGACGTCCACGACGCCAACGACAAACAGCACGACGCCGGTGGCGACGCAAACCGAAGCAACAACCACCAGCAGGAGTTGCCGTAGCAGACGCATTGCGTTGGAGGCGGCCAATACGGCGGCGGTCGGGCGACGCACGTGAGATGTGCAGCGAGCTCGAGCACGCAGCTGCGTGGACGATGTGAGCGCGGGCGGCGGCGCCACCACCGACCACAAAACCACCTTCCGCGCGTATGCACCGGCATCATACGTTATAGTTCCTCACGACGTCCCGCATTATATACATATATACCTATTTGTACTCGACGATTTAAGCGGCAGCTGTGGAGTGTTGAGGCGGCGGAGGAGTTGGACCTGCAGCACAGTATCCGGCAGTGGGCTGTGTGAAGGCGCAGCAGTCGCTTACCGGAAGAGGAAGTGGCGTCAATGTGTTCATAGCCACCAATCATCACAACGCAAAAAGCAAAAGAAAATAAGCAAAAATAGAACAACTACGCGACGGCTGACAAAACAGCCATCACTCGCCGCCGTGAGCCGAACGGCCGACCGAACGAAAAACCGAACAAACAAAAAATAAGCAATACATTTCTCGTGTCTTAATTTCACACAAAAAGCGACAGGTGTCCCACAAGTCTACACACTGCTAATTTCACACATGAAAGGGTTCCTTATTTATCGGTTCACTCGTTAGTTGAAGTATGCGCTGATGTAGGATACATGTACGCATACAAATGATGAATTATTATTATTTACAGTCTTGTCTATGTCTATGCCAGAGTGATTTTAATACGCCATAATTTACCTAATCAAAAAAGAATAACAACAAACAAACGAAGGAATTTACTCAAAACACACACACCCACACACATACACACACAGAGACACCCAACACAAATCCTTACATAAACCAATGACAATATTAAGTTATATCAGAGCCAAGAGAATGGCACCACTGCGGCCTAACCGCGCGTTCGGGGCGTGTGCACCACTTGAAGATGCGAACAATCGGTTGTGCAAAACGAAGCATAAACGCGGTACAATCATTGTTGTTTAATGTTTTCCCCATCATCGTCCTCCCTCAGACACACGACGGCGAGACACACTCGAAGCAAGCACGGTCGACGCGGGTAAACAACCAAAAATTATACATAGAAAAAAGTAACTATAAACTTATCTTTGTGAAAAAATATATACATACATATATATATTATATATATTATATAGGTATACTGATGAAGTTTGATGATAGGTACTAATATCGTAATTGTGCGTTCTATTTTTTTACGCATGGATGTTTGATAGGTTTTACAAAAAAGGCTAACCACCGAGTTGAACTTAGATACAATCGTTTTTTATCGCTGGGGGCCGCAACAACAAAACACACACTGATAGCGCACAAATTAAAACACAAAAGACACACCCACACGCAATACTTATGACTACGAAAACACATGTAGCTGTAGGGTTAAGTTAAGCTAGATAGAAGACGACAACGCGCCGACGGGTCAGCGCTATCCAACGCAAGATGGCAACACGAGCGTAGAGAAGTCGCACGTGCCGACACCACCGCTATGTATGCGGCGGCTGGGGGCGCGAGCCTCGCTAGTCGGCAGGCGCGCCAACGACAACGACAGAACAAGAAGGCCGCCGCCCAGAAGGCGTCGAAGGCCAGCGACATTCTGCCAAAACCGCCTCAGAAGGGCCAATTCCACAACTACACCGACGAGGCGGTGCCGCGATTGTCGCGCGTTGAGCGCAACGCACTCAAGCCGCCGCCGACGCAGCTCGCTACCGGCGACCGCCGCCACAGCACCTCCAACTACCATCTGAAGGAGCCGCGCGCGCGCATCCGCGAGAGCCCCTCGATCTGCCTGCCCGTGCATCCGTCGCACGGCGGCCACTGTCACGGCCATGGAGCGCTCCACTCACACTCGCATGGGCCTTCGGCGGCGGCGGCGGCGGCAGCAGCGGCGGCCACGCCACGCTCGCCATCCGTCGTCAGCCACCAGCTGCCGCAGATTCTCATCCCCGAGGGCGACAAATCGCTCGAGCGACGGTGCAGCTTTGTGCGGCAGGTGGAGGAGGAACAGGAGGGCGAGAAGGGCGTGCTCGATCGCTGCAATCACATGTGCAACTTTGAGATCAAGGAGAAGGCGTGGGACCACCACGATCCCGGCTTTTTCACAGAGTACGACGTCTTCGGCAGCTTGGACTATCCATTCTCCGAGGTATTATTTGAGTTTCCATGTTGTAGTTGCATTTGTATGTTCCTAGTTCACTTAGTTGTGATAGAAGGGCATGACAAGTAGTGGTTCCCGAGTAGTTGACGTTTTTGCAAACTTTTAAACCTTAAATCGATAAAATAAAAACTTGGAGCGTATATTTTACCAGTTATTATACCTGTGCGTATATAACTTTTGTTACATTTGAGTGTACTAACGTATACGTATAACGAATATGTCAAGGTCTCGAGATTTTAACAACGGAAAACCGGAGGTGTACTCTCGAAAAAAAAAGTCAAGACATGGGACAAATTGCAAAAGAGGCACTGTCCCACCAAAAGAGGATCGTCTGATCCTCTTAGTATAGATACACGATGATATTTGATAATTGTGTTTTGTTGGGTTTGGGATACAAATAACTTAGGTTCTTCCTTTCATTTTTTCTCCATGAGAAACTACATAAGATCTGAAATGTATTCAGGTACCTTGTTCATGTTTACGGAACATTTGCGAAAAATTTACGAAAAATTTGCATTTGAGATCCTGCTGGATACGTTTCTTTCTGTAGAACACTATATTGACGGTAGTGTAATGCAACCTATTGAATTAGATGATACGGGAGGACGATGCGACATCTTATTTGTTATAGTTCAGGGTATGGAAATCGGGTACCTTACTTAACAACGGCTGGATTACTAGTATGCCGCGAGCTCCACATTTCTGATCTCAAATTTTGACCGCATATCTTGCTTATTATAACGTGACGTAACCTGGTTAAGTTTGTAAGATGTTCATAAGTGCAAGCTACTTATCCTACGATATTTTACCCGACCATCTTTTCGTTATCCTCTGGAACATCAGTGGTCTGAAAATTGCACCTTAATTGGAATCCAATACCCTAATTCGAATGAGAGTTCCAGTAAGATTGTATTTGAGCTTCACTTATTAATTGTTATTATTATTAATTATTATTAAACGTTATGTATAATCAGCAAATATTGAGGAGGATTATTGATAAGGCAAAAGCACTATGGCATCTACTTATTGTGCTATGCTCTCTGTTTACGTATCCATGCAGTCGCTTTATTGGTTACTGAACATTATCATGCTTCTCCATGAAGCCCAAGTCATGGTTTCAGAATTTTCCAACTCCTCTGGATCTCAATGTTGTTCTCAAAATTGTTATATTTAGATATAAGAAAAATGGAATATTTGTGCCATTGAAATATATCAAAATTTGGCAATGCTCGTTTGTTCGCTTACACTGCTGCCACAATGGGACGTTTCAAAATTTGGCAATGTTCGTTTGTTCGTTTTCTCTACTAACACAATGGGAAGTTCCATTGGTTACTGAATTTGATCATGCTTCTCCATGGAATCCTATCTATGGTTTCAGTCTTTCCCAACTCCAGTTGGGTTGAGGTCCTCAACGTTATTCTCAAAATTGTTTTATTTAGATATAAGGAAAATGGGTTATTTGTGCCTGAGATGCATACTGAAATTTGGCAATGTTCGTTTGTTCGTTTGCATTACTGCCCCATGGGACCCCACGTTCTGGTCACAGTTGTTCCAAGAACGATCCTCCTTTAAAAATTGATCTGATTGACATACGACAAATTTGTTTCATGGGGGACCCGCATTTGAGATTCATCAAACTTTTCATAATTTTGTTTCTGCTGTCAAATTGTTAAATCGTTCAAAGTGTGCCACAACAACAAAAAAGTTGAGAATCACTGTCCTAAAACATATATTCCTTAAGTAGGTGGTGGAGTACCTTCACTCATGGGTATGACCTGTGCTGCGTCCCGGAGAGTACTTCGGAAGGTTGCAGTTTCTCGTAATCACCCTGTGATCTCCCTTAGATTCCAGCATAGACCCTGCTTAGATCAGGACTTCTCCTGATCAGCGCCAGAAATTTCCCTATGGTACACTCTGCAAGGAACAGCATGAAATTCCCTGGCATCTGATCAAATGTTCCTGCCATTTTGCATCCGTTTGGGCTTCGATGATAGGCGTGGCAGCATACATAGATATCCCGCTATAACTATAGTATATATATTGAACCTTTATTTGGCATATTATTGACATACTCCTTAAACTATAACTATAGTACCTATAGTACAATATAACAATATGGTATTATAAAAAACAAACAACTAATATACAACTAGTCATATAAACATTTGATAATTCTAAAATAGGCAACACTTTTTTGAAACACGCTTCTATTTGACCTTTTGCTTGCCGAGCCATTTTTACGATGGCAGCAAGCGGCATTATCAAAAGCTAGTTTGGCGCCGATTGATAAGACTGTACGACTTCTACGATAACCGAGTGTCATGAGTCGTACGAATCGACCGCACTAACGAGCGCGAACTCACCCCACCCCCGTACTATACCATTTCATTGCCAACCGCACAAACTAGTCAGGCAAATGGCCCACCCAGACTTTGACGCGGAAAAGAACCGTGCGCTCCTCGACCTGTCGAGCCGCCCCTTTGCACTTTCCGGGCTTAATTACATGTTGGCCGCGTTGTACATCGGAATTTGTGACACGAACGTGCACGTCAGTCATGCATATGCAATGTCTCGCGTTTCCGTTTCCCCCATCACCGTCACCAAAAGTCATCTTTCCCCCAATCGCAGTAGGAGGTGCGTGCCGCAACAGATGCTATCATTTCTCAAATATTTTTGACGCGTTCGCGACGATGCGGAAAAGCATAGTTGCATGTTCGTTAACATGCACACCGTCCAGTGATTCCCATCGCTTTCAGCGCTCCCTGCGCGCGAAGGTCAAGTACGCCAGCTGAGCGGCGGCGGGCGAATTTGGCGATATCCGCTGTATATCTAATTAAACCCAGCCGCACATACACATTTTGTGAAACCAGCCCTGCCTGTCGGGGCCGTGACATGTTAATGTTAACTCGAGCCAACGAATGACATTTCCAAGTGGGCAGTACAAGTAACCACTGGCATAAACATAAGTTTTTTTTTGTATATATCTGCCAAGGAAACTAAATTTGAAGGGCACGTAATTTGATTTTGATAAACAAACAAAACTGTAATAATCGATTAGAGTTAAAGGAAGGTGGAGAAACTTTTATGATTTGTTCTTTTCAATCAGGTTTCTTGGTTTGTCGCTCGAGCATTGGGTAAAGTTCTCATATATTTTCGGAAACTTGTTCAACGTTTAAGCGTCGTGCAGTATTGATGTAATTTGTTTCTCTTTTCAAACAATTTGAACATTACGTTTATTTACGGAGATTTATATGTTCGTGAATTTCTTACGAGTGACTGCGATTTAATTCCGCGAAAGTTTAGAGAGTCGTTGATACGTAATGATTGATAATGATCAACGATTGCCGCGAACAAAATGCGCTAATCATAATTGATCGGGCGCACGAGAAAAGAAAAGGCTCACGCGCGGTTCGCGAACTTTTTGTGCAAGCAAAACGTTTCTTCGTGCGGCGAGCACACGTTGATTGAGTGCATTGTGTAATTGCTAACTGGTTCACCAGCACGCTGCCTGAAACGGAAGCAGGCAAAGCCGGCCACTGTCGTCGATGGATGGCGAGGGTGGCGTGTGATGTTGGTGGCGCGAAAGGAAGGCCGTTTTCGCTTTCGCGCCCACCAACCGCCGCCAGCACCTATCGATTTCTCTCTTGCAGCAGCGCGACACGAACGAATAACAAAAAGCGACCTGTCGGCGTCGCCGCACACCGCCGTATACCACCGCCTCTGTCGACACACGAAATGCGGGCGCGACGCGAGTGCTCGTCGCGCGCTTCTATGAATCACGCGGCACGCGGCGTGTGGTAAGCGCGGATCGCGGGACGCTGACCGCCTCCGAGTGCTGCGCATCGCGCAGTACCCCACGGGCGCCGCCCTCGAATGCACGCGGCGCCGGTCGACGTCGCCGCGCACGTCACTCCACCACCATGAAGAGCAGCTACGATCCGGGATAAGAACCAGCAAGAGCCGCGACGAGGAGTGCACGAGAGGTGTCCGGCAAACGGAGAGCATGCGGGTCGCCTCCCCCACACACCGAACCACGACGGGACCAGTACAATAACGATTCACATACACACTGAAACTCTTGCCCACACCCACACACAGACACAAAAACACATACCCTGAACTTCCCCCCCCCGCCCCCAAAGAAATCTAAAAGAATTTACCAAACCATCCGAACCAGCATATATCAACAAGCAAGATTACACACAGGAGCTAAGTTCTCAGAGCACATATCAACGCAAAACGAAACCTACAACAAATTTGTTTAGCAGATTGTTAGCTTTATCAGAAAAAACAAACCACGCGCGCATTTAACTGAATCTAAAACTAAATCTATACATATATATGCAGATATATCTCTTTGAACTTTATTACTTTGGATATCTTTTGAACATACATACAACTATCGCGAGGTCTCTACTACCAACAGCTCGCACACTTTAATCGGCACCAAGTGAATAGAAATCAAAAAAAAAAACTAAGACCGATACTATTAGCTAAACACATAGAGGTAAAACAAAATAAACAACATTTTGAACATATAACAAAATAAGAAAATCTGCCTTCGCTTTTTACATATACACAAAGAGTTAAAATATAAAATTATACACAATTTTCTTAAAATTATATACACTATATACATATATCTAGTATGAATATACATATATGAATATATTTCTCTATTATACACGCGTATACTATACATGCATACGATAAATATATATTTGATGAACATTTAAAATCACGCTGCAAAACAATCCGACGCGTCGCGAGAGATGAATCGCGATCGCGCGCGAGCCACGTGAACCCCCGAGGTGTACGGTGCGCCGTTAATCCGGTTGATTCCATCTCGGAGACAATAGGGATGCGCATTGGATGAGCACCGCGGCATCCGCAGGCATGCAAGCGGCGCTACTCATCAGAGAGAAGCAGCGTCTTCGCAAGAAGAGGCGGCGCGCGGACCTGCCCAGCCATGTCGCCACCAGGGAGATTGAGCCATTTCCGCAGTTTCCTTCACGGTTCATGGTATGTAGCGCACGTGGCAGGACCGGGTATGGACGGAGTGTAAATCTTCCTAGCTGATCAGTATCGATGTACCAGTATCTCTCCTTCAAAGTAATGCATGTTGTTTCATTGGAACAAACGCCATCTCTCCTTGAAAATCTCAATCAATGACTAATTATGCTAATACATAAACGTATTGTAATGACAGAGTAAATAATATATCGTTAAGAATTGTGGATATCACTGTGGTTACCAATTGGTTTAACTTAAGGTGCAAAACGCTGATTATATGTATATTTGATACACCATAGACAGGGGTGGAGGAATAACATCTGTGTCGACCTCCAGTTTACACCTGCTGTGGCAGAAACCACCCCCGGTGGGTTGACGCTGACTGTACTGGGTCGATCAAAGTCGTGTTTGGCGTGCGGGAATCGTGGCGGCGTTTAACGCTAACCTGTCGCTCGGGCAATTTACACTCTTGCATGCGTCCTGCGACTACATGTTCGAGAATCTGTGTCCCGATGGACAAACGTGCGGCAAACAAAACACGAGTAAAGGGGGAAGTCGGATTTCCGTCCCATGCCATCGCATGATGGTAGCGCAATCACCCAAAGCGCAAAAGCCTCCCCTTTTCGCCTGTTGACCCACCCAGTTCGACCACCGCTAACCCCGCACGCCAGTCGACTCATTGGACACTGTCCGACAACCATGTCAAAGACACCTGAGGGGACGGCCGGGCGTCGGTTGGGTGCGGTAGCCGCGCAACGCTGCGGCAAAGATTAATTGCGCGATATGCTCGTAACTAGTGTGACTAACCCTCATTCTTCAATGTGTCAGCCCTCGCCACCACCGCGATCCCCTATGCGTACATGTACCGGCGCCTTCACCAACCCCCAGCTTCGCCCGCGCCTTGCTTGCAAAGCCAGCGGGACACAAAGGTATTAGGCAATGGCATGACCGACACCAGGAGGGGTGTCATCACAAAAGCCAACAGCGGTTACGTACCGCACCGAACACGGCATGGTCGGTACTTGAGTGTGCTCCGAGGAAGGTCTAATCTGAATGATCCAGATATGCTTCGCTGTCGCAAATCAGGTCAAGGCTTGTTGAATTCAATTCCAACTATCCAGGACCGTGGTGGCAGGGAACAGTCTCTGTATTTACGCGAGTGGCTCTAATGCATTTTTAAACGCATCAGTGTTACTGCCCCATACGGTCAAACCAACCCAACCACTTCGACGAATCGATCCCATCTGTGCCGTTGATACGCTTCCTGAGAAAAGGCGAAAGCGTCTATAGGAGTGACGCATCCATTCCATATAGCCGACTCTGACTCTCGCTGCACAGGAGAAATATTAACAAACGGCGTGGGATTGCAATCGTTACCTGTTGATCGCTTGCTGGCACTTGAATTTTTCTTTCTGTATTTCGGCCCGATTTTTTCGTGGAAGTTTTTTCGAGGTAGGTAGGCGCACAGTGCTTGTTAGCAATCCTGCTCCGTCAACGCCGCGTATCGATATCAAAGAAAATTCCCTTTTGCTATCCGGTGGGTGTTATTGACGATCATCGGCACCGGAAAATGCGTACATATACGTGCTTGTATACGAACTTGTTGAATCGGAATAGCGACATTTCCGCGCATCGACAGAGCTTACAAAATATGATCGATCCATCACATCCGGGACGCGAGAACGGTGGTCAGCCATCTTGGGGGGGGGGGGGGCATGGGAAATAGTCACAAAAATATACTTGTACATTACAAACTATGGAGTTAATTATATTTCATAAACTTGTATGTCATTTATTACGGGCTGGTTTAATGCCGTACAATTGGAACAAGTTTTCGATTTCCCGTGCTTTGTGCGCGTCCAATTGCTTCGATTAGCCGGCAAATAAACGTGCGATGGTTCTGTGCGACTCTTTTTGAATAACAATAAGAAAGCGAGACAACCGAACAATTCCCACCTGGCTGGCGTGCAGCCCCCGGACCTTAGGGTCGCATTGTGTCGACGAAATCGACGTTTCGGTTACGGGCGACCGCGGAGCCCGATTCGAAAATCCCCACAGAAGCGTTCGGCGGATGGGCGGTCGGCCGGCCAACCAGGTAATAGCACTTCAGCGTATCTCCAGTTCCGGAATGATTATTAGGTATTCAACGTGCATAATTTGTTCATCGATTTTCGTGTGGTGTCCAAGTGTTCGTTGTGCACGTGCAATGCGCGCACTGCCCCAGTGTTGCGCTATCTATCATTTGCATGGCTTTGTTGTGCGCGGGTGGAGGGGCGTTGCGGTGGTGACGACGCAACCGCTATTCGCACCCAACCGCAAGATACTGGATAGAATGCGGCTATTTGTCTCCGCAAATACGCTCCTTTTGACGCGGATTCGCCACCGCCACGCGATGACGCCGACTGCCTCATAACAATATGTACACAATATCGATTGTGTGTTTTACTTATGCGACCTTTGAAAATGCAGTTAACGTTGCTATAAACTGCTTTCGCATACAGGGGATAGGGCTGATGAATAAAGTATGCTTTGGATTACTCAAAGCTGGGCGATAAAGACGGCACTCTATCAACGCTGATATTAAAAGCGTTCCCATTCTTGTGCGGCAATTTCAAACCCCCGAAATAATCCTACAAAGATGCTTCTTAAAATATTCATTCAGGAAGATTTTTTTCTCGTTTTGGGATTCTTTAGATTCTCGTTTGTGTTCCATTAATAATTCAAAAAATGTAAGAAAAACTGGGATGAAATGTCCAATAAATTCCTTGATGCATGTCAATATTATTTAATTGTAGGTGTATTTGGAGTTTTCTTACTTCCTTGCATGATAATTTTCAATTAATTAGTACACCGAGAAAATGTTTGGTCATTTACCCCACCAATTATTTCACGTTTTTTTAACAGGGTGGCCTTCGTCTTGCATTTGTCGTTTTGGCACTGCTGATTGTATAGCAATCAGAATATCTCTGTCTTGTCAGGTCTACCTGTTTTCGATTAAAACACATCTGTTTATTACCATAGTACCTAAGTTGTTTTCCTACACTTCTGAAATATGGTACGTGATCAAGTAATATAAAAGTGCAGCATTTCCAGCATCTGTACAATGATTGCTCAGAAATGTTCATTAATATTCAGCGGCGCTCAAGGTTTTCTGGGGTCCCTAGGCACTTCCTGTTTGGAACCGCCCCTTACTGGAATCTCGAAAATATCGAAACTTGATTTTTGAACTTGCAGACCCGTCACGAACCTTGTTAGCTTTCTCATGTGAAGGTCCTGTGAGAGACTTTACATTTTATCTGCCAAAACCAAAACTTGGAATTAGCAGTTAGACAGTTATTGAAGTTAATCATGTTAATCATTGCACCGGTGTTTCTTGAGCTTCTTAGTGTTTGTGCATAAATCAGAACCAATAACGCAGTATGCTACAAGCAGAGAACTTAAAAGGGGTTATATCAGTTTTCCAAGGACGAATTTGGGTGTCCGTCATTTTAATAATAGGTGCGTGATTCTTCTTCTTATGGCGCTACCCATAGTGTCTTGGTCTCCTTTTGCCTATCCATTTCTTTATGCGTATTGCTGCTCTTCTCCACACTCTTAAGCCCTGATTCATTTGGTATTTTCAATCTTTCAATTGGTACTGCCGGACTCTATGTAGCACCTTGAGGTCGAATTCTTCTCATTGAAATCTAAGCATTAGTACCTATGATTGATTGAGGTAGGAACAATAACAGTGGTGAATAGATGTGTCTTGAGATCTCACTATTAATAATATGAGTTACTTCATAGTGTATTATATTCAAAACTTAAATAATTATTGTAGATATCTTATATAT
>WSZQ02045375.1:0-30808 GCA_019419845.2 Weissflogia rhopalogaster
TTTTTCCAATTTTTCGATATATCGATATCAAAATATCGTCTTGAAAATATCGATATTATCAATATCGATCAAATAGATATTCTCCATCTGTATATGGGTTTCAACAAATATAATAATTACAATAATAAATAAAAGTAGATAGTAGCATCGATATTAAAGTTAATCTTAAGATTCCAACTACTATTGATGGATTAAGATTATTGTATAGACCCTAAAATTCCAGAACTTCTCATAATACTTTTCAGAATGTCGATACCGATATATCAATATCATTGAAAATGAAATTATCGATAAATATCGTAATTTTGAGGCCGATATATCGATATTTTGACATGTCTAGTATGTATGTATTCGTTTCAGTAGTGCGTTTTCGACGGTTCTTGTCCTTCCCCCACCACCTTGCATTCCTTTCGCCTGGCATACCTTACGATTTTTCGCTAGGAACAAGAATTCATTTTGTTTATTTACATTTAATATAAGAAAATATTTGCTTAAGTAGAACACAAATTAGTGAAATTTATAAAACTTTCGTGTTATTTATCGTTATCTCTGCTGCAATTGTATGTGAAACATAAGTGTCTAAACACATAATTTAAAACTAAAGCCACTCGTAATCGATACGTTCGCAATGTTTGCATTCCACCGACACTTCGTGGCGTTGTTATTAAGTCACTGACCTATACAGTTTTCAAACGATACACGCTTATCGCAATAGCCATCAATTAAGCGCGTTATCAATAAATGTGCCAAGATGCGCATACCTGGTACCAATACAGTTCAACTAACCAGACTCACGCTGAAAATGAGAATGAAAACAGTGCCAACAGCGAAGATAATTTAAACATCCTGTGGCATAATGTAAACATTTATTTGTGAATGAACAATATCGAAACAATATTAATTTCACATTTTTGCATCGCGTAGACACAATTTTCGCTTAATCACATTTGAGTAATTATCGTGTTTTGAAATCTTGATCACTGATTAAGATAAAATATGTGTTGTTGTCTGATTTGTATGTTTACGGACGTGAGAGAAGTCGGGAAAAAGTGTGTAGGAATATGTTTCATTTCCAAATCAACAGATTAGATTAAATCAGGCGCAAATCAAGTGTGACTTGATCCAATTAGATCCTACATGGTTGTAAAATCCAAATTGATGTAAGGTGACACCCAGGCGAATTTCGATTAACCAAAATTGTATTCAAATGTACGTGAAAATTTGAATAAGTGATGAATAAATAAATGTCAAAATCGACAGAAAACGAAAATTTCATGCACATATTAGTGATTATGTAATCTATGGCATATGTTCTACGAAATTCTATGGCAATCAGACAAAATCCAAAAATGAAATTTCTTTTTATTTCAAATTACAATGGAGACAATCTTATCAATCTAATCTAATATAGAAATTAATATAAATAAATCAGCAAATTCACAAGTAATTTGATCAATTATTCTAATGTCATGCATTCATTAGAAGAATTACAAAACACCTATCCCCCGATTTACACGGTACTTCTTTTCCACGTTTTCGCTTTTCCACGTTTTTTTTTTGTTTTTATCGCACTTTACTAAATGCTACTGTGATTGAACCGTGCGCTGTATACACATCTCACGGAGAATCCCGAACTTATGTGCTGACTTGCTGCTCACTGTGTCAGTATTTCATAAAATTTCAGTTTTATCTACTGAAAATTGTATTTGAGTGAAAGTTTCACGGTTTCAGAAAGATTTAATTTTCCATATTCGTAAATTACAAGTGAGTGCATAATTTAGATTATTATAAATTAATGGCTGTGATTAAAGTAAAATTCAGAAAGAAAAAATGCGGGAAATTTTGGAGAGACCACCTGTCAATGCATTTTATTTTTATTTCTGTGTACACCTAAAAGTATTGAAAAAAATCACAACTGTTAAATAGCAAAATTATGCATTTTCAGGAACGTATCTACCGTGTAAATCGGGGGATATGTATACTGATCTTTCCTTTCCATAGCTGGAGTTCCAATACCGCGAGACGCAGAGCGACCCTATCGAAGAAATGTAAAAAAGAACCACTAGTCCGGTACCACATAGTAGTACCAAGCAGAGGTTTTTCTTCCAAACCCACGGACAAGTTCGCACGTCCTTTCCAGAGATTCAATGAGAATCGCAAATGAGTCCTCAAAGAAACGCTTTTTTGGTATTTAGGATAAGTATTAGTACTTATCCTAAATAACTTATTGTAATCGAAAGTAATGAAATATTTTGACTACCCCGTATCGCCATTCACTTTCTAATTTAACAACCCGAAGCACTACGAGACATTACAATTCCTTTGGTTTTTATGTATTCATTAATTTTACTATTAATCATAAATTATATGTGCCGACTATATTTAGTAAATTTAATATGTGTCCAACAGCATCACATTAAGTGTTTCTCATTTACTTCGGTACTTCCCCGCCTAGAATAAACATTACCCTCATCAGACGTATTTTTAATCTTATCTCCTTCAAAACGTAACCAATCAATAAAATTAACCTATAAGTTACGTTATATCTATCAAAACAGACTTGTTAATCTAATTAATATACTACAGCATGTATCCAACAAGAAACTGCATGTTATTTCAAGAAATTTTACATCATTTTTTATTACAAAAAGAAAAAAAAATAGTTGTCAGACTATCTGTCTTATGTCCCAATAAATAGCAAGAAAATCACGACACATAGCAATAAATTTCGATTAATAATAGATTACGAAAACTTTATGCACCGGAAGAATCATGTTGCGACGCGGCACGGCCGTGTACAACGTTACTCAAAGTCGCTTAAGCATCGTGTTAGCATAATTTCGTGATAAATTGCGCAGAAATAAAAAAGTGAGCGTTTTTGGCACCGCCGATTGTAACGCCCGGTTTTGATTAGCCTCTTAGCAAAGTAGCGGCGTGGTGCGTTGAAGTGAAGGCTGTCATAAATTTCGTACGTAACCACGCTTAACTTCTATATCCATGAAAAATAAGTACCTGCGGCATCCACCTGAAAACCACATTACATTGACACCTGTTGCATATCGCCGTCGCTCAATTTGGAAACCGGACAAATTGCGACATTTAATCGGCCGAAAGTTGAATTTATTCATATTTGGGACAGGATTGTTGCTCTATATCTGCCAGCATTTCACGCTACAAAATTATTTTCATTATGTCTGAGAAGCTTTTTTTCTCGTAGAATTATTGAGATGTATTTGTGTCGGACGGAAAATGTGTCACTAGGTCTTTTCTTCAGTGTATTTCCCGATCTTTTTACGTTTTATTTCTGTAAAATTTATATAATTTCTACTAAAACTACTTTTAAGCAGGTCTTATCACTAGTATTAAGTCTATTATGACTAACAATAAATACATTTAAAAATAATTGAATATAGTAGTCGATTCTTGGCAAAACAAAAAAAGTGGATTTGTATCATATAGAAAATGGGTCAGTAGGTCATTTATCCTTCCGGACTTTTCTCCTGCTTCTTCCAAAGCATTATATGTACAGAATTTATATAATTCTTAGTATTTTAGCCTTCTAGGAATGCCATTTTGTTGTACTACACTTTTTTATTTGTACTTTTTTTTTCGTTCTTTTTTGTCGACACTTGCGACTTGCATTAAAGGCGCGACCGCAAATTATTATGTCAACTGCGGTTGGGGCAATTATTTTAAACCACTGAACGCTTAAGCGCAAAGCTTCGGTCGATCGGCAAAACGAAGACGTAAAAAGTTGGCGAAAGCAATAAAATCATAATATGCAGACATACATGCAGACGTCTGGGCGCTCAGCGCCGCTCACACAACACGCACATACACCCAGTGAGAGGAAAATGCAACCCGATATACAAAGAGTGCGCATACTGCGTATAATGTGTGGCATAGTTATACAGTACTTCATTTAAAAACGAATTTATGCGAAAGTTTTAATCAAGGCGCGCAGACTAAACAGTTAAGCTGCAAGTGTTATAATCTTTATAATCCTATATTGAAGAGAGTGAAGGATCTTAATTGTGAAGTGAATTGTCTTAATAAATTGGGTCAAAATGTCTAGGTTAAGTCAATATGAACTCTAATTCTGAAGAATGAATCAAATTAGGTTAATACGTTTATTGAATTGTGTAAAAAGAAAATCAAGGTTTTACAGGATATTTAGTCATTTATCAATTGGTTTACTTGGTTTTATGTATGATTAGGTTAACACGGATTTTAATGAAATTTTTTGTACGTGCAGTACATTTATGGACATAAATAGTGTTAGCAGGATTTTACGCCTTTTTGAGTCGTTTCCCAAAAACAAATAAAGTTTGGTTTATATTGCTATAACACTATCATTCGCTGTATGAATTACGTGGCAAACCATCAACACTCCGTCATGTAGACTGACCTTGGCGCACTTCACGCACGAGGGTACAGCGATTGCTGCTGTTAATGCAATATAAAACCAAATTTTGAATTTTTTTGGGCAAACGTCTCAAAACGGCATAAAATTCCGTTAACATAATTTATTTAAATTTGGTTAAAGTACGTAAAAAAAAACTAGCCTAAGTACTGAAAATGCATGTGAACATACCGTTTTGTAAATGAAATTTAATTCAAACTTGAGCACAACTCTGCAACATCTCACTACGAAACGCGGTGCGAAACTGACTAGATTGCACCTGCACCTTGTCGTCCGTGAGTCACGTTCGATAAGAACAAAATCACGTTTCGGAACTATTCGAAAATAGTCGCAACGGTAAAAATTGGGATGTACCATTGCTAATTTTTACTTATTATAAATAAGTATAGATAATGAACAAATTTTAAATAGAAACGTTGTTTAACGTTTTTCGCCTTATTTAAACCTAGTTAATGCATTTTGTTATTGACATAAACGGCATATATGTAACCAAGGGTGCCTTATATTTGGGCGAGGATTTTAAGGAGTGCAACCTTAAAATCCAGGAACTGCGATTTTTGTTAGACTTTTTCACAAATAGTTCCGATACTTTTTTTGCCACCCCATCCATCCCCGTCATGGTCTCAAAAAACGCAAATGTTTTTGCAAAAAATATTGACCTATTCCTTAACTGATTATATTATTATCTATAGAAATTAACTTAAAACAAGTGTTCCTATACGAAAAACTAACTTATGAAACTAATTTATTCCTTTTAAGGTATTTCAACCAATTTACATAATTTCTGACGACAACCGCAAATCCTGGAAAGTATATCAACTCCGGTATCCCACAGCTTCACGTTAATTAATTTTTAATCTATGAAAAATTAATGTTGTAAAATAGGTGTTCAAACTTTTTCCAGCAAGGTTCAGTATTCATTGTCGTAATAAATTGAAAGCCTCGTAGAGAGAGAGTCTCCTTTTGATACTTTTACACTTTTCGCAAGAAAAAAATTACGTTTCACCCGCAGAAACTGAAACTATAATCTTCTAACAGTAACCCCTCATTAAATATTTTCTTCATGCAGGCAAACATCTTAAAGACGTCTTTTTAATAGCTTTTCCAAACAACTCATGCCTCCTTATATATTTTACAATACATATAATCTACAAAATAAAAAACCTACAAATTTGCTATGAATGTCTCCCTAGTCTCACATTAAAATATTTTCAATATACTAAAAATTCCTATGAAACATCTAAATATTCTTACAAGGCAATATTTTATGACAATAATCCAAACAATTTGTCTGTAAAACTAGCGCTGTGCTGCACACATTTGTCACCCAACATTTTCCCTGCAAGATTTGTTTCGCGAATTTAAAACCCCGCCAACTGAGCAACTGCAAACAATCACTATGTATAAGTAGCATCACTTGCGGAAAGCATTCGTCGAGGTCCATGCAAGAGTGCAGGCAGGATTCGATGGCATGCACTCGTAAAAATGTCCAATAAAAATATTTTACGCCCGCAGTATTGTGAAAACAAATGCCGCTTCATCTTCCCGAACGGCGATAGTTTCAAGTAAATGTTCCGAAACAAAATATTCAGCAAATATTTATTAATACAACAAAAATGCTTATTTTGCATATTATAAATGAAGAGAAATAAATAAAGAAAAAACGAAAAGAAAAATTGAAAGTGGAGATTTTCTCGTTGCGTTTTTTTGTTGAGAGGATGAATGTGGAAAGATGAAAAATGTTTTTTTCTTCTTTGGGACATTTGCAGCGTCGAGGTTGGACATTAAACAAACAAAAACCACGCGGTCATGTTTAGCATAATTATACGCTTAAAGTTTACAACGATGGGCACATCGATTCATCGATTTCTTCCATTTATCGATGCGCTGATGCAATACCTATCGCACCGAATGGACTCGTTGATGGAGATGCAAATACGTACGCAATGCGTTTTCCACATTTTTAGTGCTTTAAAACTTTAAAGACACATAGTAAAGATGGGATTATTTGTGTTTAAGCAGGATTGATTTAATACAGTTTCCTATTTACCTTTTTAGTACGAATAACTTTTTAAAATTTGAATATACATTAATTATTAATTTAATGAAATTTCTTAAAATATAGTATAGTTATCAAAAAATGATATTAAGATGAAGTTTAGTAAGATCTTTGTAAATACCGATTTACAAAGTTCCACTTTAAATTTATTTTTATCTACATCTTTATTAGCATATATTGGTAATAAGCAAAGTAGATTAAATCACTATAAATGAAAAACACGGTTGTTTTTCATTTACAAAGAAAACTATAGCATACTGCAATTAGTATTGTCTAAACTCTGCAGATCTGAATTTGTATCTTACTCAGAAAAAAAAGCAGGTTTTGATAATTTCGACAATATGTAAATAAAGTCGGTAAATGTGTTTAATTGACTTTAGGCTAAATGTACAATACCCTCAATGTTCGCCTCAACCCTAATTTTGATTTTTTCGCTCTTGAAATTCGCCGCGCCTGCGTAGCGGTTTGAGTATATTTTAAAATTAAATAAATTCCGACAAATTGCGTTGATATGATACGGATTTTTATAATAATATGGATTGATCCAGTTTCAAACATGTTCAGAATTGATTGTATTGAAAATCATAAAAATTCTAATACAATTGTTTATAATTGTTTAAACAATGAAACTATGAGATTAATGAAATTCTCCTTACATTAATCGAAATGAATATCAATTACGTTAATATATTTAACCACAATTTAAAATTAAATTAAAGTTTATATTATATTCGTTTATATCCCTCAAAAAGCCAACTTTATGGAAAGAAAAAAGAATATCAATTAAAACCAGTCTAGAACTAAAAACGTGTGAAATTTTCCACATTATTCGAAAGTTGTTATTTAAAAAAAATGGTGTCCCAAAAAATCATCAAAGCTATTTTTATACAATGTATTTTCATGTTGTCACATTCTCAGCTTTATTGCCGCTCATGTTGAATCAGCGTATCAACTGGCTTCGTGTACCTGGTATTTGTTTAGATAATTTTCAAGGGTGTAAAAAAACCGTATATATGCGCTGGCGCTGCAAGTTTATAAATACGGACGTGTAAGTCGGTAGGCACTTACTTCTTGGAGGCGCGCGTTCTGCTGTTTAAAATTGTAAAAAAACTCACCCAAGTAAACTCGCCGGCCGAAAACAGAAGCGCGTGTAAATACCGATTTTCGGCTGATGGAAACCACACATAAATCTACACCATCTCCGGACGACGACGGTGGCGGCCCCGGAGGCGGCAATGAGTTCTTCCTGCGTTACGCTGATCGGCCAGGATCCAAAAATGAACACACACACACTTCTTTTCCGCACTCGGAAACAATTAAAAACTTATACCAAACTTGAAAAAAGTAGACAAATTCACAGTTTTTAGCACTAACTCTCTTAAGAAAGAAAACTTGAGGTAACTTAAAATGGCACTAGTTAAAAGGACAAAGCAAAACTTTTTTCTTAAAGGAAACTTTTGAAAATTTTCAGAACTTTGTTTTGTCACTAGTTTTCGGAACTTTTCACGCACAAACCCGCAGAATAAAAGTTGTTTTTGTAGGGTTCTAGGTAATTTTGCGCGAAAATGGGATTAACACGTCTATAAGAGATTTAGGTTTAGGATGCTGAGTGATAGGTGCGCGGGCGTGAGATGCGCATCGATAGCCTGCGGAGACGACGGCGGCGGTGGAGAAGTCGCGATCGCTGCCTCGTCCTGGTGAAACTGCGGCCGGGCGGCGCTCGACGCGTCCATTAGGCAGGTGATTACGAGTGAAGGAGGCCCGCGTCTTGCTCTTGGTAGTAGGAGAGGCTGGTGCTGCTGCGGATGCTGCGCCTGCTGCTGTTGTTGTTGCGGCATGGTCGCAGCAGCGCGACGCAACCGGCGAGCGTGGGCTGCTGCAGGAGATCAGGAGGGCCTCGACGTCATGCCCAGAGTGTGCGGATGGAGACACATGCGGTTGACACTCAGCGTCTACGACGACGGCGACGACGCCGGCGGACGACTCGGACGAGTGAATATGTGTCCGGATCGTATGTGTGTCTTTGTCGCGAGCAGGAAATCTACTGAGCGCCGGCGTGTTGGTGTGCCTTCGCACTGGCTCAGTGCGAGTGCGGCACGCATACTCCTGCATTTCGATCCCCCACGCATCCACCACTAGTTTCCTATCAACAATGCCCTAGTGAGATTCAAGTGATTGCTATCGATAAAATGACTGAATGACGATTTCGTGTTAACTTTTTTAGCGTTTCTTCGTGAAACTCTAAAAAAGATTGGGTTAGGTTAGATGGGGTTAACTTAGGTTGGACTGGGTTAGATTAGATTAGGTTAGATTCAGTTGGTTTTGCTTGAGTAAAGTTGGGTTTGAGTAAAAATGTCGTTTTGGGCTAGGTTGGGTTAGGATGTGTTTGATTGAGTTAAGTTCGACTAGGTTCGGTATAATTGTGTTAAGGTGGGTGATGTTGGAGGTATCTAGGGTTAGATTTCATTAAATAGTGTCAGGTTCAGATGACGTATATCCAGGATGGATTTGGTTGGATCCAAGCATAAACTAGGCCTATCCAACTTTTCCAAGCAACCGGTTGCACGCACACGCCAAGGCATTGTCAAGTCAGATTACTTGGAATGAATATGGTCTGAAGGTGAGCAACCCTTAAAAATAAGTCTGTAAAAATGTTACATTTATATTGTTTTGTTTACCCACATCCACGTGTCAAATAGGGCGTTCAAATGTGTTTGGACTGTCACATGCGGTTCGCGGGCCGCGATTTGCTCATTCTGGAGTTTGGTATATCTGAAGAGTATCAAAAATCTTGAACCCCATATATAAATTTATTAAAATCTGTTCAAAAGCTTCCTTCTGATTTAATACCATATAGTATATTCTAGAGAATGTTACTTAAAATAGATAAAATCATTTATAAATTTAGAAAAAAAACCATAAAAATATGAAATACATCTCGGAAATTATTGATTCAACTCAACCGGTGAGAAATTAATCCTATCTAATCCATCTGGAAAATTCAAAATTCTCTGTCAACAACCATTCATAATCGATGATACTTAACTATTATGGGAACATATCCTATAGATATGTTTTACTTAACTATGCATTACTTAATTGATAGGTATTAACTGTAGAGTTTATTGCAGCCTAAAATCAAGTTCTATGATGAGCTGAAATTATGACATAATATAATAGAGCATGAAACCTTTGTTGAATCCTAAATGTGCAGTAAAAAACATAAAAACGTTTAACACAAACATATTCCAAACTTACATTAATATACTATATATGCATGTATATCACCCGCGCGAACACAAACAAAAACTATTTGCAGTCGCCAAGAGGCGCCACGCTTTAAACCGGCAATTTATGAGTAACCTTCCTGCTACGTGCTCCTGCTACATTGTATCTCGCGCAAAGTAGTCCGCCGCCAAACAATCGCGCTCACTTTCCTGCGCTATCTGACGAATTATGACAGTTTTATATAGTTGCACTCGCAGCTTATTTTTATCAGCTACTTTTTTTATTCATTTCATGCATTTATACAATTCCATCTACTTGCCCCAAATTCGCTTGCGTTGACATTTATCAACCGTATTTTTGAGAGTGGTGTTTTGGGTAGGATGTAGTCCTTGAGTGCCTAAATTAGCATCCAAAGTAATCATTCAAGAGGAGTATATTACAATGGTGTAGAAAAATATTGGATAAGTTAGAAAATTTTGGAAGAAACATCAGGCAGATGAAAGTCACAGGAAGATTTGACAAACAGAAGAATCACCATCTTTCATTTTTGTTGAATCTTAAGTTTTAGAATTTTTTGATTTATACTTAAATATAAGCGTTGTGGAGCTTGGTGCTCATTAGATCACTGCAGTTAAGCAACGTCGGATGTAGCTACGCGTTGGATCGGTGACCACTTGGTTTTCCCACATTTCATCAGATCCCAGGCAGGTTCGCCAGATGGAGTAACAGCACCACGTCAGGATGGCTCAAGCGGTGGATACCATCCCCAACAGCAAGGCTAGCGTGTCTGCACGGAGACTGTGACCACTACCTTATCCAGTTCCTTACTGGTCATGGCCAATTTGCGTCGTACATCTACAGATTTGGCAAGAAAGACAGCAGTATGTGCAACCACTGCTCACTTCGCATAACAGACACTCCGGACCATACCCTTGAAATCTGCCCAGCATGGATCAAGGATCGAAGGAAACTCCTGACGGCGACCCGTTGTGCGAACAGCACGCCTGAGCTACTTGGGAGAGCAATGCTCAATTCGCAAGAAAACTGGAATGCGATGGTTCTCTTCTGCGTGAATGTCGTGAGAATAACCGCAAAGTTGAAGAAAGACACGTATAGAGGGTACCTAGACCGTTGCACTGACGAAATGCTGAACACGCGATACTGGTGCGGCGTGTCTATTGTTTAGGGGGTGCGCACAACACCACTATTATATTCTACTAGTAGCCACTTCTCTCATAGGGCCACTTGTTCCGGTTAGCTAGACGCCGGCAAAGCCCAAAAAAATCCCAGGCAATCCGACTTACACTAACTCTTCCCAAACTTATTCAATTCAATCACCAACGACGCAAACTCACACAATTTAATATATAGACAGACAAAATTAAAATTGTGATATAAGGATATTGAATAAGTTGGAAAAATACCACCTTACAATAAAACTTCAAAAAACATCGATAAATAGAACGATTTCGATTATGCAGCGTTACTGATTTCATTCGCCTGAAAGCTTCTACTGCATAAACAGATTTTCATATTGTCACCCAGCACACATACGATGAACGCCAAAGTGAATTAATCATTTATCTGTGTTAACCTTAAGTACTCCTAATTTACAAGATAAATGTGATTTCTCCATAGCATGCGTTATGCAGGCAGCCTAAAGAAGATAATAAGATGCTTGAAACACGCACCCTAAAATTAAGAGCTATATATGATCTTCAGCGGCATCTTACAGCTTCCGGGCACTATCTGCTTCATCCACTTATATTAACCATCATACATGTTGTGTTTTTTCTTGCGAACCAAGGAGATGCGTACTCTTTTTTTATTCATGCACATCGCAGTTATGTGTCGTTTTTATTTGCCGATCTACTTGATTCGGCGCATTTCATTCCGCCGTTGCAGAGTTATGACATACGAGTAGAAGTATAAATTTCGCATTCGATTAGAGCGGCATTATTCGCGAATTACACGCGCATTACTCGTCGTAATAACAATAATCGGCGGCGGCGGTATAGAGGCCGTAGAAAAACTGGTGCCACGGAACGGATGCGAAATTTATAGGTGTTTGCCGGGCAATTAGAGCACCCGGGCGTTCTATTGAATGCTGCGTGCCGTGTGCGTTTGCGCGTAATTTGTGTAATCGAAACCATCGTCAGCGACCATGTTGGTGCGGTTGCTTGTAGTTTCTATGCGTCTTCAAATGCACAACATGCAAAAACGGAAAGAGTGCGCAAGGATTAGAGCGAAATTAATGCGGAATTATGGTCATAACGCATTTGCCATACCATTCACTCCTTCAGGCCGCGTAATGTTTCCCAGGAAGGGATTTATTAATAGGTTACCACTCTTAATATATACCAAAAATGTTTTCCATATACTTCCTTATTTAATTATACATTATTTTAATAAGTTTGACTTTTTCTTATAAAAATGGGGTGTGATACATGAAAATACACGAAGAAACAGAAGAGGTATGCGTACCATGGTAGTTTTACAGGATTTCGTGCATTTTTGGGGGAAGTTTAGAACTTAGGATTACTCTCGCAACTATCGAAATTATAGAAGACACTCTGGACACAAAATAAATTCAACAAAGTTTAATTGACGGAGTCGACTGTCGGTTGTTGATAAAACATGTTGAATAATTTGGCACAGAAAAGAAACACTTTTAAACACAGTTTTATAAGATAATTAGATTTATTTGCGTACGATGCGCATTTCGCAGCGAGGCATCATCAGGTACTAACAATTAACAATATTTGGGGGTACAATAATGCGGGTGAGGGGAGAGTGTAGTAGTAAGTCTAGCTGGTCATTTAAGACGTTGTACGCGTTATCATTTATCGTTTGGGAGCCAGATGGAGAATTTTTAGGCGGTCAATTGAACACATTCGATTTGATAAACCCCAGAATTGTGTAGGTGATCATTGGGTGATCTGATCTTGGAATTGATTAACGTTCTGAAGGTATTTGTGTTGTACATTGCTGCACACAGATTAAGGTGTTTTAATTTACGGCCTATGTTGTAAGAGAGATGGCCTATAAATGATATTTTAACAAAGATCCTATTGGGCTTGTTGGGTGTATTATAATCGATGAAAAAATAGGAATAATTGGGAAAAATAGGTTTCGAGTGTTATGTTGAAGTTTTTTCTTCAGTACCCATTCAGTAAACATTGTTAAGGGCTATTGTACGCATCGTACGCAAATAAATCTAAAATCTTGTAAAACAGGGTTTAAAAATATTTCTTTTCTGTACCAAATTATTCAACAAAGTTTGTTTTAAAATTTGTCAACACCAGAAAATTACTATTCTACAATTTGATATAGCCCATTATTTGTAATCTATAGAAATGGTGTATAACTAAAACACGAAACAAACTTGAAATTCTTGAGCATATTCCACGTCTATGACGTTCTCTGAAGTGAAAGAACAATTTACAGTTCTAAGAAATGTTTGGTTAAGACATTTAACAACTTAAAATAAATATAAATCGCAATTGAGCTTTTCAATTTGAAAATTTCAATTTTATTATAAATCATATTGAAGTGGCGGCTTGCCGCGTTGTGGAGCTCAGTGCTCGTTAGATAACTGCAGTTAAGCAACGTCGGAGGTAGCTAGGCGTTGGATGGGTGACCACTTGGTCTCCCCACTCAACAAGCAGCTACGGCGCCATCCGCGAACTCCTGATTTCGAGGTAAAAACGCGAATGAAGGTTGGGCGATTCGCTTGCAACGATCCCCGAAAAAAACCCATATGCACAATAGTTCATCGCAGTACCATCAGTAGCGAGACCGGTTCGGGCCGGGTGAAAGTTACTAATCCTTTACATTACTATATGGTAGAAAAAGATTGTAAAATAAATAAATAAATAAAATATAAATCATATTGAAGAGGAAACTTTAGGAATATTCCAAATGTATGAATGAATCAGTATGTTAATCTCTGAACCAAAGTTCTATGAACCGGCCACAAAACACATGAAATTATTAAATGAACGACTCCATAACAAAACAATGCATAAAGTTAGTTGACTTTAGCAATTCTGCCGAATGCAATGCTCTCGCCCAATGCACACGCCGCATCGCCTACAAAAATAACGCGCGTGCTTTAGCAGAAGTTGCAAACGTAGCACAGCGAACAAAGCTCCCTAGATGCTGGCCAATGTCAATGTCAACGTTTCCCGACCATTACTTAATTTCGCCGCCTGATTCACGCGATGCATGAACTTTCATAAACAACGTCGTAAAAAATCAACACACCCCGACGTAATTTCCCGGTCAATCATCGCAAGCGGTTATTAATTAGAAAATTGCTCAATTTTTGACGGGTTCCAGTGCCAAAAAAACTGATAATACTCTCGTGCTGGCTGAGCGAGGCGGTTGAAGGTTCGATAATTCCACATTCGATAAATCTGCCAACGTTGGCAGACCCAAAGGCCCGAACTTCAACCGACGGGCCAAACGTCTTATTTATACGTCGACAAATTGGCTTCGTAGAAAACAGTTTGGCGATGCACGCTGAAGAGTTTTGCGCCGTTTTTATTGAAACATGCTGCAGCGGCATATAATGGCTGTAATTATTGTATTTTATGGACTACTATTTACTTTTCGCAATGGACCACCAAGAACGCCGAATAAAAACGCAGTCGCTGTCCCGTGACGCTCTCGAAAATCCACATATATTCGCATGGCATCATCGCTGCTAATACATTCGCACGCATGCAAATATTTTGCTAATCACATTCCTGCCAAATTCCAGCACTTCCGAGACGCAACTTCAGTAATTGCGCCCGTCTCGATTAGGCGGGGGCGCGAATTTATTTATCCGCACTTCTAAAGCGCTTGAGGTAATGCGATTCATAACAGTTTACATTCGGGGGTCATGAAATTACTTCGATTTTGTATAAATTTACGTAGTTTAGGTGCGATAAATTGGCGTAATGCATTTTTACATATAAATCGTTACATATTTGGCTTTCCATTTTTATGTAAATTCTATTTTAATGGGACATAGTTTAGGTAATAGTTTAGGTAAAAGAACCTAGATTCATTAAGTAAATTTCGTTTTATATAAAATTAGTTTTAAAATAATGCTGAACAACATTGTTTAAGAGAAATAAAATAAAATGGTATTTATTTTAAGGTAGATTGAAATAACAACAAGATACGATATATTTTGCTATAATAAGATAAGGATAAACGGATTTAATAGAAAATGATCTACTATTGAAACCTTTATTATTGGCATATTATACACATACACATACTCCTTCTCCTTCCTAAACATTAACATCAAATCTTATCTTAATAAATAAAGGATATATTTGGGAATGGTGTGCCAGGAAAGGGGTAAGTGGATGGAGAGAAAACAGAAAAAGAGAGTATGAGAATGTGGGTGTATCTGAGTAGGTAGTGGAAGTAATGATAAGCGAGTCAGGAATGCTTGAACGGTTTGTGCGTGAAATGGGTCAAGAGGTGGAAGAGCAGGAGCGCCAAGAATGTATCAGGAACAGTGGGTATAACCCAGGATATGGCCTAATCCAAACAATAGCACGGAGACCCGCCTATATTGATAAAAAGAACTTGACCGCAGAAGAGAAAAGGATTATGGCCAGAGCAAGATGTGGAAATGAAGAGCAGGGCAGAAAGGTATGGATGGGGTATGAGTACATGAGGTGTGTGTGGTGTAGGAGCGGTATTGATTCTTGGGATCATCTGGCTGTATGTGAGGGGGTGTTGAATGGTTCGGGATGTGCGGGTGGGAATGTAAGAGAGTGGTTGGGAGAGGGAGGGGAGAGTGTGGCAATAGTGGCAATAGTGTGGCTAATTGTGCAAGAAAAATAGAAGTGGAGGATAGGGATGACAGTGGGTTGGTATAACGCATGTGTATTGTTATTTTTATTTATTTATTTTTAAATATTTTTTTATTTATTTGGTTTGTAAATATTATTTTTAAATTGTTGTTAAGTTTTTTAATGTAATGTAAAAGGTTACTGGCGAAGGAGTTTGTAAGGGTACAGTTAAATGCCAAAATAAAGGTGATCTACTACTCTTAATAAATCTTAAAATATACAAAAAACTAACAAAATATATCTATTAACACAAAAAAAACGGAACAAAAGTGGAACCTTCCCGATTACCTGCCACTCCTTATAACCAGGATTATATGTGCTATCCCTAATCTTTCCCTGCCTCTCCTGCTCCTCTACCTTCCATTTCATACTCCTACACATTTCTTCCACTGGCATACCTTGTCAGAAGGCCCTTTTTTTGCTTTGTCGAGTATCGATTCCTTTTCAAAGTAATTTATCATATTAGAGGCTAATACTATTGATTAGAAGAAAAATGCATTTTGATCTATATCCTATCATATTTTCATCAAACAATTTGATTCGCTTGTGGATTTATAAAATACAATTATTATTTATAGGAATTATATTAATTAACTTTTAATAGTATTACAATGAAAGAAAAAATATGAAAAAAAAAAACGCGTTAAAAATGTCACTGTGCCTGTCCCAGCTTCTTCAGACGACGAAACGATGTATTTACTTGTTTCGTATTGTTCGCCTTTCGGAAGCGAATCACACAAGAAATCGCCGCAAATAAACAATGCGCCACGCGTGTTACAACCTAATTTATTATACCTGCGTCGGATGCAACAAAAGAAATTGAAATGACGCGATTCTGCTTTGGAAGAAATTTATGTGCACCCTCTACGGGATGTTGCAATAAACTTTGGTAAATCATCCCATACTCGCATCTACTAAAGAATATATTCCATTTTTGGAGGTCCTCTTTGGGTAATATGAGACTGAAATGCAAATTTTCGGGTTTGGAAGGTATTTTAAACCTTTGCGAAATTTATGCGTACATTTAGTGTGTGTGCGTGCCCCGATGGTACCGGCAAAAGCCACACATGTCGGACGTGCCACGCATCCATTGCAGTTTTGTGTTTATGTGTCTTGACTATAATTAAATTTAATTATAATGTCAGTGGACTGTCTAGCATAATAAAGCAATGAAAAACGCGATTTTAATCTCCGAATATCTTTGTTTTCACTGGTTTGTAATCGAGATTTTTGCCAACTAACATGTTGCACTCGTTTTTCGAGTGAGAAACTTCAATTCCACGGCAAATGAGCTAATTAAGGCGTAAGTGAGTGCTAAGGTTAAGCGCACTCATAAATATTAGGCTTTAATCTTTAAGTTGGTCGTAAATGCCTTCAGCACAAAGAGAATTAAAATAGATACGCAGCCGGAACGCGAATAAGATGTCGCGGCGCATTGTAATTGCGACACTGGGTGGTGACATCGACAAATGAAACCAGCAAAACCGGCGAAATTCCCTCGTTAATGCATGTGTCAAAATCATGCACTTTTGCAGGCTGGTCGATTTTAGCATTCTACGCATTCACTGGAAATGACAATTCAATGCCAAAGATACAATTATTTTGTTTTTAAAGTACAAGAAATATTGTCGACGACCTTTAGGTGTTTCAACACGAATACATCAAACATTATCAACTGCAAAGAATGATGAATATGCTGTCTTCGGAAAATAATTGTGAATATATCGTTCTTTTTTTACTTTGGAAAAAAAAAGATTGAATCAATCAAGAAGAAATCGTAATTAAAACTTATTTGAAATTCTATTAGTAGTTTTACATAATAGACCGATATGAAGTTAGCAGAGTGAGGAAATTTCAAATAACCACGTAAAATTACATTTTGAGATTTGATACTGGAGCTGCTAACATATTATAGATTGCGCTATTGCAATCAGATCCACAGTCTTCGTTTTGTAATGTACAGTATATGTATAAAGTACTGGTCGTGTGTAATAATCAATTAAAGGTGGATGTCTCTTATGGAAATTAACATGCAGGAATTTCAAAATCATCATAATTTTTAGTCTATTTACATATGATCAAAAGTAACCCAAAAATTAGAAAAAAATCAACAAACGCGCAGATGTTAATTTCATTCGTACTGGCTGCATGAAATTTGCAATTAACAACAAAACGGTTATTGTATTTGGTATCAATCACTAGATAATAAAATAACTCATTTAGTACATTTTTAATTAAATCAATTAAAAACAGAATCGAGTTTTTAAAATAAAATGAAGTCTGTAATCACTTAACACATGATGTTTATATGACCCCAATGAGTACACATTTTGCGAGTCCCATTTTTTTGACTCGGTGCAAGTGAGTTTTGAGTTTTCAATTGATCCATCCATAAGAGGACATGTTCACTCGATTTTCTCCGAACTTAGACGAGGGTGCCTCAAGATGTTCTAGCAAAAGTTGTTACAAATTCAGAGAGGAATATGCTGATGAAAGGAAAATCATGATCGAGTCGGTGCAGATAGGAGAAAGAGTTAAATAAAGAGATAATGCATTGAAACTTATACCAAAATACAGAACTCATTAACACCACCACACTCTCACACAAACACACACACATACATACAGGCCACAGGCACCGACTCTTCGAGAATTCGACTCCCCGCTGCTTAAGTGGCACTTCATCTAAGTTAAACACTTGAATTTTAGGGTCTGTCATTAAATTTATTGATTTCTGCATCTAGAAATATGTTATTAATTATCAATTATTATAATATTTTAAATAATATCAATTGATTCACTTCATTCAGACAATGCCAACAGTACCAAACAGTAAACACTTTTTTTTAACTTAGAGTATTTACTGATTATTTAAAAACAATTTAAAATTCAAGAGTACCTTTTTACCTTTATATATGTTGTTTATTTGACCCAAATGAGTCCAAATTTTGCGAGAGCCATTTTTTCGGCTCGGGGAAAGTGAAATTCCATCAAGGGGGACATAGCCAAAAAATGAACTTTTCAAATGCGTTTTTTTTTCGAAGTCATGTTTTTCACGGCGGTTTCAAATATCGAAACCAGTAAATCAATGAACTTGAAGTTATTTGTAGTTATTATATACATATAGGATGAGCAACCTACGGATCGTCAAACATTCTAAGCTTAGAGGGACTCCCACTAGAGAATTTGAGACGTAGGTACACGGTATATCCGGTGTTCTGCTGGCCCAATTATAAAGATTTTATTAAATAAAAAAATCGAACTACATAGACAAGTGACCCGATATGATTTCCTAAATACTTCTGTAGAAAATCACAAAGTTACCCTTTTGATAATTGCCTCTCGATAAATTTAAAATATTTACAATCCAAAAACTAAAAACAATGATTAAATATATAGCCTTGTAGAAATAATTACGAACGCAATCTTAATCGTCAACAAAATATGTTTCTTTGTTAATTTAAGTCTTCCAAAAGTACATTGACAAACTTTCTCGGCGTGTATCTTTCAGCATCTTGCTTGCCGTGCGCTTTGGAATTAGTCAAAGCGCTCAGATAGTCACCGAAACATAAAAATGTCGATTTATTAAAATTCCTCGCATTCGACTCCTCGTTGAAGCGTTATCAAAACATACATTGGTGAGGTGCGATCGAGTGGCGCATCCCGTCGGCTAAGCATCGGTAATCGAGTAAAGCATTTGTCATCCGAGATTTATACCGTCGACGGCGCGTCTAATTAGTCATTCGAATCAATTTATGCGCGTACGCCTTTTACCATTACAGGCAATCGGCCTTAAACTTCACTTGCTGGCTGGAATGATGCGCAATGAATGAAACATTTCAAAAAATTTGTTGGTATTCGATTGGGCTTTCGAGCGCTTGGCATTGGTTTTCGCCGAGTTATTTCAGGTATGTTGAATGATTAGCGTCGAAAACAGCGTAACGTAAGTATAAAGACGTGTTTAGGTCACTGGAAAATTGAAGCTGCGCATTTTATTGCCCAGAAAATAGTCAAATTTTACGAAAACTTATCCTATTCTACCTTATCTTATACTTTCACCACTTGCCTGCTTTTGATAAAGACGATACATGGCTGTATATACTTGATGTATTAAAAATGAATAAGTAAACTTGGGTTGTTGAACTACGACGATGCACTTTCCATACGTTTTCCTGCTGTTGGCAGTTGGTAGAGAGCTTTTGAAAGCGTACCTATTAGCATTGGATGACTTACTTGTATTTGTTTATTAGTCATCGCCTCCATGCACCGATTCTGAATGGTTATCGCTGCATTATCGATCAAAGAATCGGATATTAAAGTCATTTTACGCACGCGCGAATACATTATTTGTTGATAGAAATGTTGATTCATTCGTTTATGTGTTATTCTGTTCTTCGTATTTCAATCTTGTTTCTTATCATGAATGGACCAATCAGTAATACAAATGGTACTTAAAATTGATTTGCTATATGGAAATTATAGCGAAATATAATGTTTTAACGTTAATGGAAGTTGTTAAAATTTGATTTTTTAAATTTTCTCAAGGAATAAATATATATAATAGAATATAATAGAAAAGCGAGTTTAGATGTACTCGTACGACTAATTTTCGATAAAATTAAATTGTATAACAGCCAAAAAGAAATTCGGAAAAGCAAGTCCATAACTGATGATACAATATTAGACAAATCGTCTTTCAGAGCAATTTTAATGAACCCAAAAATTACCCAAAATGGTTTCCCTCGAAGAAAGGACTAATTCTGGAACATTTCTTTAAGATATGAATCAGAAATATCTTTATTATACTGCTAGTTTTAATTCGATGCTATCGCATTGAAAGCGCGACGTTACCATGCCGACATTGGTGATATATTCGCCTTAATTTATCCCTTTTCACATATTTTCAGTCGATTCCGTTTTCTTTCCAACGAGCGTATCGAATTCGATAAATGCCAAGGAGTTCAAAGGGAACGTGTAATAACGGACGCGATTTGTTGTGGTCTTGAAACTGTACTATGTCGCCGTCCCGAAAACTCGAAATTAAACGTATAAAAAATGAAATTTGAAAAGTTTCAAGGGACGCGTCTACGTAGAACAGCATCCTTTTTTTTCTCCCACAGTCGATAAATCACGCTCGGGAGGCGACAAACGCGTCGACAACGCGACAATGTGATGAAATCTAACCGGATGAATGCTCGAACCTAGTTTAATAATGATATAACGTACCGCTCACATGAACAAAACGTCGAAATATATTATTTTTAATTACATCCAAAAACCGCAGTCACACTCTGTCCAATTAAAACTTTCTTAATCATGTCAGCAACTATTCAATAAATATTACATTTGATATCTTCAGTATGTTAACGGATAATACTCTTTTTTATGAATGAACTATGGTAAGGTTTCAATAAATCATAAAAAAAACTTTCTCAAATTTGTATGAATGAAATATTATGTAAATTTGAGTTAGTTAATCCCATGTTTAGTCTGACTTCTGACACCAAACTCTTGAACAAGCCGATCTTGTTCAGTTCTTTTTAAAAATTACAACAATGCATACCCTCCTTTTGTTAGTTTAGGACCCGGAAAGGAATTTCCCTCTCTGAGGTGTTTGCACTTCGCATAATTTTGGTAACCTCAACAATAACAAAATAAAGTCTACAACAAATACAAGTTTTGTAAAAATAACAAAACTTAAATAATTTCAAAGTGACCTGAGCAAATGTCTATCGAGCAAATATTACCTTAGTAATATATTATTTATATGCCATACATACTGTTAATAGATCGACGATGTCGCGTCGGTACTTTGAAGTCGGCGAACATTTTTGTAAAATCGGCATCAGTAGTGATGACCCAACCGATTGCTGGCCGGCTTTAACACCGCAAGCCACTTGCTTCGGAAGAACCCTACGGGCTCTGAGAAGATATTGTCTACCCAGCTACTTCCACCCTACCACTAGGTACGTCTACAAGTCAATACTAGCCTTTCGGGCCGTGAAGAAATATATGATCTATGAATGCAGTCCATTCATCCTGCATCCCTTTAGCATCCTGGCGATGATCCGTCTGTTATCATTCTTCTTCTTCATGCTTGTTTACTTTATCTGCCATTCCTACTACCTGTATTTTCGGAGATACAAGACTGTAGACAAGTACGTCATCTTCACCAAAGCAGTTCAAGCCTTTTTTATCGTCACCCAGTTCACTGTAGGGTATGTGAAAGTGGATAAATCTGACCTGCAACAAAACATCATCCTGACACACAAGGAAATAGCACTAATGAATGCTCGGAGGTATCTGTGCGTCGACATAATGGAGTTTTTACGAGTCTTCCTTGTTAGTATCGACAATGACGCTGTTTTACTATGGTTGAACTTTATACTATTTCATGTTTTTGTGATTGGGTTAATTCATCGTTTCTTCATCAGTGGAAATGACTGTGTTCGTACACTCCTTCATCGTTTGTTCGACTTTAGCCACATGGATTTTGTGACATTCCTCACCTTTGTTGCATTTTTGGTGCACTATATGATTTGCTTCCGTTATGGAATGCCAAAATTTATAACTATTATGGGTGGTGGTAAGGTACCAGATCAGAATCGTTCGGATTGGAATATCTATTTAGAGCATGCACACTATATCCTGCTATCCCTATACAAATCTGGTACATTCTTTAGAAGAGATAATGACGAATACTTTGAAGTTGTTGAATGCTTCACAAAAATGGTTATGTATAGTCTGCATATCTACGTAGTTGTCTACGTCCTTCTAGCGGCAAGAAACACCAACAAATCGAAGTATAAGTATGCAATTAAGTGGAGTAACGTGCAGGACTTTATGAAGAATAACAACATTAGCGGCAAACTTCGTTACAAAATTCTCCTACACTACCAGCATAAGTTTCAATATAAATTCTTTGAAGAGGCCAACATTATTAATCAACTCTCACAGCATCTTCAGTTTGAGTGCCAACTGCACACTTGTAGTCATATTATTGTGAATACTCTGCTACTCAGAGGTTTGTCGAAGATGGCGGTGGGTAAATTGGTAGCATCATTGAAACCTATGGTGTTTCTGCCTAACGATGTGATCCAAACATGGCAAAGTGCTTTCGATGGGATTTACTTTATATCTTATGGTACGGTGGCAATCTACAATGAGGAGGGTAAAGAACTATGGCATCTAAACGATGGCGGTATAGTTGGCGCTGGTGGTTATTATTTTGGCACAAACGTCTTTACAACGACAT
Organism: Weissflogia rhopalogaster; assembly: GCA_019419845.2. Classification (NCBI taxonomy): domain Eukaryota; kingdom Metazoa; phylum Arthropoda; class Insecta; order Coleoptera; family Staphylinidae; genus Weissflogia; species Weissflogia rhopalogaster. The sequence goes on from WSZQ02045375.1 coordinate 22,824, forward strand.
CGGTGACCATCACTGAGTTGTATAAGTTGGAGCTGGCCGATTTGGAGTTTATGGTTAAGTTTTGTCCGGAGATGGACACCAGATTATCAGCGCTTGGTAAGAATCGTTTAAATGCTGCAGTCGGTGGAGTTGATGAGACGAGTATTGGGAAAATGGTGAGGCAGTTTCGAGAGGACGGAAGGAAATTGCGTAATCCTACTGGTAATGAATATATGAAGAATATATAAGTTTTAAAGAGACAATATTGCTTCTAATGGAATATATTGTGGAAGGAATCACATACGCTTAACTCCAATGTAAATAATACAGGATAACATTGCATTTGTCCTATTTATACTGTTTTGAATTAATAAACTTACTTCCGAAAACTAGTACCAGAGCTTAATCGAACTCTCACAGGTTAAGCAATGATCTTCAAAGCAGCAACTCTTCATTCTTATTACATTCGGTAAATATCTTATCTGTTCTCTCAGCAATTGTCCAAAGCAAGTAATTCAAATCATTAAATATTCATCTTTCATGACCTGGAATATCCTATTCCACCGTTCACTCAAAAGAACAATGCCGTTCGAAGCAACATGTTTTAATCTTTTCTATTGGGTCAAGGAAATTATTTTCATCCCAAGTTTAATGTGTTAAGCCCAATTTTTCAGAAGGTGTTTTCGAGGGATTCTATAATTTGCGGATTTTGAAGCTGTAATGCCTTTATTACAGATCTTCAAAACACTGTTACGTCATTTTTTAAATCTTATCTATTCCATAAATGCTTTTTGATCTTCAAAGTGAACTTCAATTTTGGACAATTCTCTTGTTGCCCATTAGTTCAATGATATCCATATGATATTCCATTCGCGTCTTCTAAGTTTTTTCGCCCTTCTGTTATTTCTGGCAGTTGTCAAAGACCCGATCGCGTTTGCGAGTGTTATTGTTTTTGGCCTGATCACCGTCTGCATTCAGATATTGGTTTCTCTTTCTAGAAATTTGTTGTTCCATAGGGTGTTTTTTGAGATCCAACTTGTTCAATAACGCTACCTATTTGCCTCTGGTCAGTTAGTATGCGGTTACCATGCTTTTAGATTTCATAATCTTCAATTTTAAGTTTGAAGAATAGGACTAAATATTTGGGGACATCGTCAAACATGCAAGTCTTACAATTTTTTTTTCGTCGAACGGGCGAACGGAGATTATTAATCATCAAAGTAGAGCAAGGGGTGCTGGTGTTAAATAGTTTAAGGGACCCTGGCTCATTCAAGATTATTTCAAGGTCACACTTCGTTCCGGTTTGTACAATCGTACTTTAGGAATAAAAGGAGTATTACAGTATATTGAAGAAGGAAAACTCCGATGGTAGTGCCCACTTCGGAGAATGAATGAATGTTTGCAGTAAAATGGATATGGTTGAGCATGATGCAAGAAGGAAAGGCCAGAGGAAGCCCCAGAAAACAGGAGAAGTCATTAAGGAAAACATAGAAAAAATAGACCATGAAAAAGAAACGTAAATTATTGTGAATATTATAACGTTAATATATTCTTGAGGCTCTTAAGTGCACCCTATAGAATTATGGAAATAGTCAGGGTGGGCCCTTTGAACACATTCAACCAACAGCATTATTGTCGGCGTGGTAATAGACTAATAAAATCAAGTTTGTTGAAAAAATAAGTTCCGTTAAACGTAGGTCCTAATTCCTTGAGTTAACACGAATCTAAGGACGAAAGTATTAACATGTCTGAATTTGAGTATTCATGGAAAATCAGTATTACTTGTTTAACAGAACCTATTTATATATATTTATATAATTAAAATTGAGATTGCTTGCGACATCTGTTCGCAGTAGAACTTACTAAAAGTTTAAAGATTCCTGCGAGTTGATGATAGAAGTGAAGCAAGTGCTTATGGGAGTTCGCTCCTAACACTTTCCAAAACAAATAAATTGAAATTATTTATATCTAAGATATTTAAAGTAACTCCTTATAAGTAATGGTAGAACTGATAATAAAATGAAATCATTGAAGAGGTTTAATATATGATTAAGTAACATTAAATAATAAATGTAGTTATTTAATCATATATCTATGTATTTCTCTTCTGATTGTGAGCAATTATTCAATTTTCATTTGAAAACAACTTTTCTAAATCATAGCTTTGCAATTGTGAATTACAAAATTACTAAATCACCGTAATCGTTTGACTTAAGTAAGTTGTAAGCAACTTTGCCGCAACGCCCATCGCCTTTGAATCCTTTTCCCCCGGCTTAATTTTAGACAACCGCTTTGATACCACGAAATGCATTTCAGACAATAAATAAATTGTCCCCCAGTAGCAACAGCCGCCGTCGATGTACAGCGGCCTTTGAGTGACGCTGTACTCGTTCCCTTTTTCGCCAACCTCACGCCCAACTTCCTGCTTACGATCTATTTTAATAAATACAACTCAATTTGTTTATCACATTGCTACCTTTAGACCTTATCTCATTGAAATCCTCAACGCCAGTTGACAAATCACTTCGTCAAATCCTACATAACCGCAATTATTAATCGTTTAACAGTTTTAACTTGAACGTGATTAGTGTGATTAGGTTAAGATTAATGAGAGAGGTTAAACTGACATTAAGATAATGTGTTAACAACTTCAAACAAATGATCTACTTAAATGCTATTACATAATATGTGATGATATGATGTTATTACATTCGTGATTAATTATCGAGGAGTAATATAATCAAAAAGTGCTAACATGGCGATGAAATAAATCAACTGTAAACACAGAGTGAGATAATTTGTCTAAAGTGAAAAAAGTTGAAATGATGATTTCGTATTGTTAAAACTATTTTATTTATACGTAAGTATTCGGATAATGCATAAAGTTAAATGACTGATTGGAAAATGGACAAGGAAATGAAATGACGTTTAAAATCGTAGAGTACAATTGTAATTTCGGAATGCACTAGGGAATTGTCAATATTTACAACGGAAATCAATTTTCGCCAAATGGCTCTTTAAAAGTTTACTACGAATTCCAAACTCTATATTTATCAGGCTATCGCAAAGCAAATTCATTGGTAATCACCTCGAAATGGTGTATAAGCAGTGGTGGTAGATGTGGCTCAAATTGCAGGACAAATTTGAATTCTAACTCGATGCATAGAGATGTGATGCTCGCTCGCATCGTAAAAAACGGCTCAGTTTCGTGTGTGATTCCGCGCTGAAAAGCTCTGTAGAGACTTATAAATCTCAGACTGACTTCTAATATCACAGATTAACTTAAATTGATCCATTCATCCACCAACTAAATAAAATCAATTAATTAATCAAAAGACTTAAGTAGTAATTTCGTCAAGATGTTTAAAAGTGTTTCAATAATCTCAATATTGTTAATTACAATTTTATCAGGTATTGTATGATGAATTTAATTTATTACTTATTGTTAGTTGTTATTTGATTATTTTCGTTTAATTGTTTTTAATGTAATTTTATTTAAAAATTTAGTTGAAGCTGCAAATCATTGGACCTATGATCATGAAGGTAAGTTTTCCTTTTATTTTTTAAACTTCGTCATGCCCAATTTTCAATTTACTTAACAGTTAAATAGGTTGTTAGGAAGGTGCGCGTTGAGTAGGTTAGTAGTGAGCAATTTTTCGACATTGTAATATGTGGCTTCAGCCTAATTGGCGTCTAACCAAAAAGTATTTTCAGGCCATGTCGCAATGTCAAAGTCTCGTTTATAAAGAATGAAAACTTAATTGAGGGAAAATACATGTTTTTGAAACACTATTTTTTCTGTTTATTTTTTATGTGATTTTAAATTGGGATGGGATTTTTAAACATTTTTAAATTTGAAAATAGCTAAATAATGGTTGAATTTGTAACAGTCAACAAATATTACTGAAGTTTCTAATCCAAAACGTTTGTAAATTTCAAGATATATTATTGAAAGTTACAGAAACTTACAGTTTCAGTAAACTTCTGAATGTAATGTCGTTTTCACCCTTCGACGACAATTAAACTTTCTTTAATTGTTCGTAAATCGATATTTTGTAGGTAAAGTCTGAAGCTTGTCATTTTTAATTTTATACTTCGATTCGTAAAGGAAATTGTAAGTAAGCTGAGGGGCTTAAAGTTTGATGTTTGCAAGCCGATATTTAAATTTAAACAATTTAATATATTTTATTCCTGTTGTCTTTAATTTTGGAGTCTTCGAAATCAAGTCTACAGCAATTGATCATAGAAAACTCAATTTCACGACAAGATTTAATGATTATTTAAATATATTCGAATATAATGACATTTTAGGAAAGATCTCAATATTAGGATAATTCTAAAAACTAAAGAATATATTTATTAATGATAGTCTTTGTGAAACGAATTTGCAAATTTTTTCTTAGTCGTGGGCTGAGATAGTCAATCAAATGTATACTCATTGTCAGTTTTAAAATTTTGAAATAACGATATGTATATATCGATCTAAAATATTGACATATCGAAATCCAGATAATCACGGTCACTTGGTGACCCGTCGATTTCGCATATCAAAATTTCATCGAACTTGATATTTAACTAAACTCAAATATTAATATAATCTGTCGATATATCGATAACTTTTTGACATGCCTACTTTATGCACCCACCCGAAGACGTGCACCCACCGCGATCCTTCTTAAAATCCATTTCGTGGACACCATTTTGAGAGCCGTCGCTCATCGTAAGATGAGTAAAGAAGATTCAGAGCGATTATAAATTTCTATATATAGCACCCACAAAATGCCGATCAAAAAAAGTTTACAAATATTGAAACCTACGAAATCTGAAAAAGAACTCTACTAAAACTGCTTAACATTCTATAATACATTTATCGGTTTATTTTTACCAGAAATACTTGCAACAGGATTTAAGCGATTGAATACGGCATATTTGAGAACGTAGTTAATTTTCAAGAGCGTAAAAACAAATCTATAATTTATGAAACTAATCAAGCATTATTTTAAATAGAAAAATGGCCAGGTATTTGTGAAACTGGAAAACAACAGTCCCCAATCAACCTCGTAGAAAAATTAGCCTCCGAAAAATCCTTCAATGCTTTCCAATTTACGAATTGGGACAAACCCTTCACTGCAATTTTAAAGAACAATAAACACTCCGTCGAGGTGCGTCTAAATGGTGATGCAGCACCTACAGTGAAAGGTGGAGATTTGCCTAGCATATTCGTCCTGGATCACATGCACTTCCACTGGCAGTCAGAACATACCATAGATGGTCGTAGATATCCTCTGGAACTCCACGCCGTCACTTATGATCAACGTTATGCCAACATCTCCATGGCAAAAGAGAAGAAAGGCGGTCTTGCCGTGTTAGGCATTTTGTTCAACGTGAGTTTGTTATGTAAAATTATATAAAACATTCTTCTACATATATTATGCATTAAGAATTATGTTCCTTGTGGCGTTAAGGACGAGATCTAATCATTCAGTCTTTTTACGCGATTTATATGTTGTTAGCTCGTTAATTACACCGCCCGTCAATTACGCAAACTATTTTCAGCGACTATTAAACATTGAAGTTTGTTCCGCACTCCTTTTCCAAGCTATTTTTAATTTACAAAAAAAAATCAATTAAAAGAGTGACATGCAACAGGAAAAGGATTTTACGCATTGCGAATAATTGAAAAGTTGATATATTTACATGTTTAACGGCGCGTTGCGAAGTCGAATGTTTAAATAAACATTTTCAACATGCGCGAAAGATTGATTTATGCCATTAACAATTTTACTGCTTCTGGCACTTCGCCGAAAGGGTTCACCTTTGCTTGGATGGTAATGAATTTACGTTTTATGATTGTAACAATGTAGGATAACTCAAAGTTATTTCTGTCTTTATGGTCTAAATAAACGTTTTTTTTTTCGTGTAGTTATCGCCTGATGATGTAGCTGATATGCAACAATTGGTCGAGATCATCGACAATATTGGCAAGGCGCCAAACAAGAATGTGAACTTGGAGGAGAAAATTATTCCTAAGGACTTTTTACCTTGTGATACAGCTGGTTTCTTCCGATATGATGGTTCTTTGACAACACCTGGTTGTGATGAGGTTGTCACCTGGACTGTGTTCACTAACAAACTCACTTTGTCAGATAAACAAGTAAGTTGTATGGAGAATAAGATGGGAAGGTTATGTAAAATGCATTTTTCGTGGTTAGGTTAAAAAATTCCAATCGATTCATGCCGATGAAGGACCATTGACGAAAAACTACCGACCTCTGCAAGAATTGCACGATCGACGCATCCTTTTGAAAATTAGTCCCATCAATGCGGCTTCAACGAAAACTATTTCAGCACTTGCGACGTTTATTATGATGCTCACCACGTACATGAACTTGAATTGAAATGTCTGACTTATTGATTGCATCAATTGGATTAAAATTTGTATGTTTTATATGTATCCCTTTGGGATGAATTAACCAACTATAATAAACTAATGATTAATATTCTTCCTAATTGTGTTTAAGCTCAAAATTTGTATTTCTTCATGGAAGAAACGAATTAATTCTGAAATTAATGTTTACTAAAATATTTTATATAACCTCAAAATTGGTGCTTGCATCAGTAGTACATTAATAAAATTGAAACGATAACTTCAAAGTTAAAAAAAACCTAATAAAATTATGAAAATCGATAATTGTTTTTTCTCCTACGAAAATATTACATTTAGGGAAGCAACAATTTGGCATCCCATTAAATATATCAACATATAGTTGTTAAATCATTTTATATAACTTCATAACTTATCATTTTTATTCTGAATAGACTATTTCATTAACACGTTCTTATCAATAGTGTTAGCCTCAAATATGACTAATTACATTGAAAAAGTATTGAATAGAGCTAATGGCCATAGCAGTTGATACCCGGTAAAATCAAACAAAAAAATACTTGCCAAATATAATAAATAATAATTTTAAATTATTTGATTCGTTTGGAATCTTTTTCGTTCGTTTAAATTTGAATTAACAATTTGAATTGGCTAGTATGTAGAGATCGCAGGCGGCGTGTAACGTGAAACAAATGCAGTTGCCATATCAATCGTAAATAACCAGGGGCGAACGCTTGAAAAACGGAGGGTGAGATTGGCATAAGATAGCGCCACCCAATGCAGCGGATATCCATTTCATGCGCCGGCGCCAACGTGTTTATGAATGTTTAATGAACATTCTGATAAGGAGTATAAAAATATTTCTGCGTGAAACAACATTAATTAAGTCTTATAGTATATAACGATACAAGGGTGAAACAACGATTTTGGACATGCTGCTGTTTGAGCTGACAGCAAGTGTACCAATAGCCGTTTGCGGACGAGTATTGTTCGGTAGTTCTTCGTATATTTTTAAAAAATGATTGTTCCATCTTCTATATGTGGAAATCTTAATAATAGGGGGTATGAAGATTAAAACAAAAGTTAGTACGTTAATGCACTTTTAAGTCACTTTTACGAACGATCTCTAAAGAATTTTGGCGAACGCTTGGCGATTTTGGAACATGCTTGCATCAAAATAGAAGGATAATCCTACATTTGAGATACTATATTGTAAACAAGAATTGAAATATATAAAAGCATGCATATAAAAGAAAAAATCCCTTTTACCTAACCACATAAATCATTTTTGTTGAAGACTACTTCTTTAAGTAACATAGGTAAGTTAGGTAAGAGAATATCAAGTGTTTCATTCTGATTAAGGGCATCAAACTATCATCTATCCAGAATTGAACTATCAATTCCTTTTTTACGGTTGGGTACATATTACTTCGTGGAACAGAACTAATTAAACTTAAAATATCTTTATAACCTTATAGTTTAGAGGAGGGGTCAGCAATTCTTTACATATGCGGACCAGTAGTAAAACCCTGTGGTTTTAGACTCTCTAACGGGAGTCACCTTTGCCTTGAGAAAACATAAGCAAATTTTAAAATGCGGGCCGCACAAATATGTTCGGCGA